>JAPYZD010004688.1:0-23507 GCA_030522725.1 Ichneumoninae sp. B BG-2022a | reverse complement strand
ATTCAAACAAGAATTCAAACAAGAATTCAAACAAGAATTCAAACAAGAATTCAAACAAGAATTCAAACAAGAATTCAAACAAGAATTCAAACAAGAATTATATTCTTTGGCAGCCCGCAGGCAATTTTTTTTCCGCGCACCCAATAAAATACATCCATCTATCTCTCTATCTATTGTTCGTCTCTCATACGGTCATCATCGCCGACATTTTTCGACGTAAAAAAAAACGATCCTCCATATTCGTTTGAAGCTCGGAGCGAGCCGAGCAAAACAATTCTAGCGAGAGAAGAGGATGAGGCTACGGTAATGACACGTTATTATCGCGATGCAGCGTGGAACGAAATAAAAACACGCGTTCGGCGGACATAATGGTATGTGCGGGGGCATGCACGAGTTCCCTTCGTCGCCCATTATATCGCTAACGACGAGCGATGAGCGAGCGGGACGCGGCACGCATATGCACACTTTAATGCCAACCCTCGGTCCCGGCTCTTCGAGGTTCGAGCTTCGCTGGATGTATTCCCGGTACACCGCCGCGATCCAACCTCCGTCCAGCACGCGCGACTTCTCCTCTCCTCTCCGGTACAAAGACGTACGGGATTGTTGAAGAACAGCGGGGGAGGATGATACTGCGATAGCGGAAGCCGAGTCGCGCGATGGTGTTGCCAGGTGATGACGGCTTACCGCGATGTGTTTCTCCGCTTGTTTACACGTTAACTCCTCGCAGGCATGCAATTTCCTACCCAACCGTGTTTCAGGCGATGCTAACGTTACGGCCGGCTCGTAAACGCTGAGCGGATGATCCGTTCATCCTTACCTGGACGAGGTACACGCAGTTCGACAATCTCCGCCTCACGGATATTCTTAAAGTATTCTTAAAGTTTGTAGTGTCAAAAGTGTCACGCTTAAACTTTCGATGGAAACTCGTTAACTTGTGGAAGGTTATGTAGGAGCGATAGGACGAAAAACCTTCAATCGAGATCCTTTATCGACCGGGCGGTTCTTTAAATAAAAAAAAAGATTTTTATTATGTTATTAAAGATTGAAGTGTGAATAATATTGTGAGCAACTTTCATGGCGATTTTGCAAAAATTATATGAAAAAAAAATATTATGAAAGTTCAAATGTTGATAGGATGTTGTTGAATAGTTTGACTATTCGGCTCGTTGACTACGTACCATTTTTTAAATATCAAGTGGTTTTTAAAATAAAATCAGAATGGTTGAAAAACTTCAATAATTCCTCAACCACCTTAGCGGTGATCCGTTCATCTCGGCCCACCTAAAGTATACTCATTTTGGGGATTTACAATTATTGGATAGGAAACGTGAACATTAAAAAAAATAAAATTAGAATGATTGAAATTTCCGCCAAATGTCGGTTTTAACACTCGTCTGCGAAAGTTCCTAGGGAGAATACAGATGATATGCGGACAGATCAATAGTGGTAATCCGTTCATCTATACCCACCTAAAGTATACTCACTTTGGAGATTTACGATTGTTGGATAGGAAACGTGAAAATAATTAAATGTGAAAAATAAAATTAAAAAATCAGAATTATTGAAATTTCCGGACGATGCGCAATTCAACACTTTTGTGAGAGTTCCTAGGGAGAATACAGAGCATATGCGGACAGATCAATAGTGGTGATCCGTTCATCTATACCCACCTAAAGTATACTCACTTTGGAGATTTACGATTGTTGGATAGGAAACGTGAAAATAATGAAATGTGAAAAATAAAATAAAAAAATCAGAATGATTGAAATTTCCGGACAATGCCGAATTCAACACTTTTGTGTGAGAGTTCCTAGGGAGAATACAGATGATATGCAGACGGATCAACAATAGCGGTGATTCGTTCATCTCTGCCCACCTAAAAAGTATACTAACTTTGGGGATCTGCGATTGTTGGATAGGAAACGTGAAAATAATGTTATTCGTGTTTTATGTGTACGGAATAAGCTAGTTATCTAAGTACACATGCGGTAAATGGGCAATGTCGCGCATTAAAAGTTTTTTCCTCTTTCGCCCTATCGCGCACCTGTTATTCGCGCCCGGTGCGGCGCGATTTACTCGCGGTACTTATCGTGGCGCCCTGCAACAGCCTATACCTATGCGCGAGAACAACGGGGGAGAATACAGATGAGCTCTGCGCACAGGTCAGACGAGAACGGGAACAAGGAAGAAACTTCCTGTCCGGTGTTCCGAGTGCGAGGACAATTTTCCTTGCGGAAGGAAACTTTTGCTTCGGAGGAGTTCAACTCACCGGGGTGACAATCACCGGTCATTCATGGCGTTTCGTTTTCTTCGAGATCCCGAAACGCCGACAGCGTTCAGACGGGCTGAAACTTTCCTTCTATGCCGCCTCGGCGCCGCACAAAATCGAATACTTAAAAAAAAATTCGCTTGCCGGCGGCCTAAAAAAAAAGGTTTCAATTCTACTTTCAATTCTTACAATCCCATATGGTATTGAAGCAACGAGGTCAATTCGCCAAGGTGACGTGTTATCCTCTCAATTCGGTATGGAATTGTACGAATTGAAAGTAGAATTGAAACAATTTTTTTTCTTTGGCAGCCCGCAAGCAAATTTTACTTGACTCATTGATATTTTTTTTCTGTGAAAGTTGCGACAATAACAAAAACCTTGAGCAAAGGTTTGTATTATGCGTCACGGTCGCACCCAGAAAAATAATTTATTTGACTGTCACCGTTTATTTAGTTTAAATAAAATATTTATTTGATTTAAATGAATATTTATTTCATTTAAGTAACTATTTATTTCATTCAAGTAACTATTTACTTAATTTAAATAAATATTTTACTTAAACCAAATGAACGGCCAAATAAATTATTTTTCTGGGTGTGGGAATTATACAATGGGTGAATTTTGAAAAAATTCGTAGAAATTATGTCAACCGCGGGGGGAGTGAAAACGAAAGGTTCGATGACGACGTTCGCTCTGCTCGCTTTGATATAAGGTTGCAGAAACAGAGAAACGTTCGGCGCCGCACGGTACGGCGCTGCTAGGTCGGTCGAGCGAGTTACGAATTCCAGCAATTAAGCAACGAATCGTCGAGTCGGAGAAATATAATATTTAATTGCACCGGCGTGAGCGAGGAGAACGCTTCGTACATTTGCTGGTGCGCCAGCTACGATCTCTCGTCCACGGCGAGATATTCGTCATTACTCGACACCGGCGCTTCGCGCCCCAGAGACGTTTATGGGAGGTAATTGAACGTATGGCGTGAGGAGCGGCGTCAACATAACTCAAGGAAGAAGCACTCAGCGGCCGCAAACTTGAGGGATTAGTCCGTGCCCCGCGGGAATGCGCGTAATCGTCGTGCTCCATCATCCACAGAGATGATGAGCGCGACGTGAGGTGTTAAGGTGTGCCCGAAAAAAAAATTCTACTCTACTCACAAATGTAATTGCAGATATTTCAGTAGGTCGGTGCATTGCAATGTTAAAAAATTAATTTTATGATTTTCGGAGGGTGAGTAAAAGACGGAACTTAACTGGAAACAAGTATTGGTCGATTTTTGGTAGCAGTTTTGTCTTTGAATTTCACGATTAGAGTAACATAAACAGGATTTTAGATTACTCTGCGTAAAGAAATTTGCAAATTATTACAATTTATTAATATAAATTTTACATTTAATTTAATTATTTAATATTAATGTTAGGGCTCCTGGTAGGTCGAACCCTCCCGTTGAGTGTCTCCAAAACTTGCATAGAACTTACATAGATTAGTGTAACATAAAATCTTATCTTATATATCATATGAATCTTATGTTATACATCTTTCTATAACATAAAAAGATTTCGTCGCCGCCGCCGCGTCAGAGGGTCAATAACAGAATCAGAGGGGATCAATAATAGGGTTAGGGGCGATCAATAACGGAGTGGGGAGAGGTGGGGTAATAATCAATAATAAGTTTCGGGTGGTCAATAACAGGATCGGAGGGGATCAATAATAGGGTTAGAGGCGATCAATTATGGAGTTAGGGAGGGAGGTAATAATCAGTAATAAAGTTCGGTTGGTCAATAATTCGGTCAGAAGAGGAGTCAATAACAGGGTCGGGGATAAACGACGCCTCGTCAAATGACACCGGCCCTAACCCAGTGGGTGTCCGGTCGGGGTTTCCCCTGGATAACCGGAGGACGTCATCAAAAAGTTAAAAATGAAAGAAAAAATGATATACACGAAACAATCGAAGGATATCGAGGTCTCTCCGCGGAGAGAAAATTACAAATTTGTTCGTAAACTCGAGCGTCGCAACTTCGTCCGAGTACTTCGGTTAATACGTCAATGACTCGAGCATAAACTTGGCCGGAAGTCTCTTCGGGAATATAAGAGGGGGTCGGCCGAGTTTGTGAGGCGAGTTCGTGGCAAAGTCCCGTCTGGTCCTTAAACTCCTGTACTCCCACGAGATGGTAGGTAGGTATTAATCGACCTCCGACCCACCATATCTTCCACGGGACCTCGAGTTTATGCATAAAGATTATTTGAACTCGGTTAAAGGGAGCTGTCCCCCTCCCCCTCCCCCCCGTTCCTCGCAAGTATGCAAAGTACATTCGGAATTTTTAATCCTCACCGTTCTCCGATGCGCCAGATTCCTGCAGGAATTTCGGTGGCATGGAACGTAAAATATACAGTAGATGGACAGCGGAGAGGGGGAGAAAAAAATTAAAAGCTCAACGGGAGGTTAAAGAGAAATCGCGAGGGAGAAAAAAGTTTCCGGTTGCTTCGGTTTTCGTACGATTAGCCGGAGGCGAGACTTCCGCATTTCTTCTCAAACGGAGAACAACCCTCCGGCTCTCCTCACGCTTCTTCTCTCTTTATTTCCACCTCTCTCCGCATCTCCCCCCCCCCCTTCAATCTCCCTCTACTGCTCATAACTCACCCTCGACTACTGTATTATCTACAAATCCTACAATTTAAGAGCGAACTTTTGTTTCACCGACAGTTTCGACGTCGAAGAAAAAAAAACATCACCTCACATCCCTCAATGACAATAGGTATAACGTGTTTTGCCATTCAGCTCCCAATAATCAATTAAAAAATGCCCCATCCTTTCATCACGACCGACCTTCCCAGCGAAAGGAAGTTTCGACTTTCTCGCAGCTTTCGCTTCTCCTATCGGGACCCGATAATTCGATATAAATAAAATTACCTCGCTTATTCCGTGCGGCTCTCGTCGTGATATCGCACGGAGGTTCGATATCGAATTCGCCGCTCGACCGTCGGCCGGAGAGCTTCGTCCGTGTTTTGACTTACGTAAGATAACGTCTTGCACTTTCCGCTCGCTCCTTTCGGAGCGTTGCCGTAGACCGGAAGGATCGCGGGGGATCTCTCGTGTAGGGGGGGGGGGGGGGGGGGGGGGGGGGCGGGGGGGGGGGGGGGGGGGGGGGGGGGGGGGCGAAGTAACGAAGTGTGGTTCGTCGTGGCTCCGGGCTTTGGCGAGTGTACGGCATCGAGTGAAAAGTGGCTCGTGGGAGAAGGGTGTGAGAGGTGCCTCCCGGATCGTGAGAAGGCGCCCGATCGGGATGCCGCGGAGCGAGGACTTCGATCTGGCCTTTCGAGCGTGGAGGAGACGATGGGACGAGGAACTTCCGGGAGTCTGGTCTCGGCGGGCTCCTCTCTCCACGGGCAAAGGCGAAAGTCAGCCCGGCTCGTGTGCGCCGCACGGCAAAGGAGTCCGTATGGATCCGACGTGTGTGGAGAGTTTCCTCATCCCCCGCCTCCCGCCGGAAGTACGCGGCTTCCCCGGCTCCCTCACGTGCTCGTCCTCGTTTCGCCTCACCTCGCCCCCGCCCTCGTTCGTGTAACGTTATTACAGAGCGCGGAGGAAGTTCGAGAGGTCGCGAGTCGATTAGGGAGCGCGCGAGAGGATCCTCGTATCATATTCCCATTATAGTCTATAATGACCTGGAGGGGACGACCCACTAACATTTATACGCGATGTAGACGGCAAAAAAGAAGTTTGTGCTTCTTAGAACTATTCATTGTCGACAGAGGTCCATAATTATTTATTTGTTAATTTTCGTATAATTTCAGCTGTAGTTTTGCAAAGAAATGTACAAAGTAAAATTGTTGGTGAGACGGGAAATAAGAGGACAGATTTTTATATTCAAACCTGAAGAAAAGAGTTTGTTACTTATTTAACAATAGCACGCAAAGGAGCCGATCTGCGCATGCGCCGGGAACTTATTAAACTCATGGCTGCAAAGCGCCACTTACGTCACTTTCGGCAGGCACGGAAAGTAGCGCTTTTCATGCATGAGTTACATAAAATTATTTTTTACTGTGCGATTTCTCTTTTTCGTCCACCTTACAACTTTACGTTATTGTATTGTGTTAAGAGAAATAATATGAATAATATAAATAAAAAAGAAAATAAACAACGAAAGTGGAGACAAATGGTCGTATTCCGCGAACTCGCGAGTGCTCAAATTCTGAATTTATTAAACTCATCGCTGTAAAGCGCCACTTACGCCACTTTCGGCAGGCACGGAAAGTAGCGCTTTTCATGCATGAGTAACATAAAATGATTTTTTACTGTGTACTTTCTCTTTTCGGTCCACCTTACAACTTTACATTGTTACTGTATACTGATAAAAAATAAAGTTAAATCAACTAAAGATTCGGGCAGGTTCAAATAAATACACATTTGGTACAGCAAAAAGGTTGGTTGGTTCACAAATTTTCTGGCTGTTTTCACGAAAACATTTTCGAGGCACTAATAGTACGTTACTCCACGAGGGCGAAAAACGTTTTTCTAACGAGTGTGAGCTAATTCCGCATCGAGTGATGAAAAATATTTTGTTCGACCAGCGAAATATTTATTCGAACGTCCCTGCCCGTGTCTTTAGTTGATTCAACCCCATTTTTTATCAGTTTATTATATCAGTCCATTAAGAGAAATAATATAAATAATATAAATAAAAAAAATAAAATAAACAACGAAATAAGAGTGGAGACAAATGGTCGTATTCCTCGAAGTCGCGAGTGCTCAAATTCTGTCCGTAAGGCACGGTGTATCAGTTGGACCAGCCGGCAGATGCTGAATAGCGAGAAACCCATTCGTCGTCGGGCCAGTAGACTGGCCTCTGGTTCTAATCGGGCGAACTTCTGCCGAATCCGTTCAGTGAAATACGTCAAACACAGCCCGGTGAGGTCAGAAGGGAGGCTTGCGGATGCCACAAGGGGTGGGAGAGGAGCCTTCCGCGATTCGCAACTTTTAGACAAGTAAAGCGGAGAACTCGCGGTCATAATAACGTGTCTTGAACGCGGCTCTCGACCGTGTACGCAACTCCGGGGATAGTTTCTCGCGTGTGGTATATCTGTACGGGAGTTGTATCTACGTGCTGCACTGTCATCGTGAAACATGACAAACAGACGCCGCGACCGAGTTTCACCGGGGCAGCTGCGGCTGCTGGTGCTGCAACGAGGCAGCCAGGAAGCGAAGTCCGCCAAGGGAAGCGAGAGAGGGACTCGCGCGAATCGCGAGGTAGATTGTAGGTGCCAGTTGCAGGCGTTCCACGAACACGGCTGAGGTTCACCCACGCCAACATCGGTACTTAATTGGAACCGTGAAACTTTGTGTGGAAATTACGCCGAGTCAAACACTCCTTGCCAGACGGCAAGGGAGTAACTGGTTGGAGGGAGAATAAACGAGCAACCGTTGATGTGGTGGCACACTAAACTACCCACTTGCTAAGTAAGGAACACTCGGGTCGCGATCTTGGGAAGGTTGAAATGTCAGCCTCGCGAAAAGTCATCATCGTTTAATCGTCCATCACTCATCTTCAAACCCAACCGCTCGAGGAACCTTCGCGTACGGGGTCACAATTAGGGAGTTTGCCTATTCGGGCCATCGTGGGGCTTGATACGGGAGTGGTTAAAAAAATGCGTAACAAAATGATGAAGCAATTCTTAATCATTCGTGACGATTCGCAATTACCCAGATAGCATTTTGCCAACAACCCACCAGCAAATAGGCAGCATATGTCCGCGCGGGATGGTGGCAAAATCATCTATTTTTCTATGTCTCATCACCAACCAGTTCCGCACTAGTTCCGTTTAGCTGTAAGTGGGATTCGTAGCGTCTTCCTTCAATAAAAAAAAAAAAAATGTCGGCCTGTGCGTCAGCATTTGTCTATGTTTTTGCTAGCATTCAATGCCGAAAATTCTTAGGAGCATATTGTCAGCAAGGCTTGCTGGTGCTTTGCGTCTCACTACGAAGATTACTTTGCGTGAGTTACGGTTATTTTGGGAGAAATTGAAAAAAATTCGATTTCTCATAAAATTTAAGTGCCTCTATCGATCCTCACGAAAATTCAACTCCAAGGATCGTCAGTGCTAGTCCATTTCTGTATCATATTTTATACGATATACACAAATGGACCATCCGGAATTTTGATCTCTTTCACGGCTGTTACACTGAAAAAAAATAAGCTTGCGGGCTGCCGAAGAAAAAAATGTTTGTTTCAATCCTACTTTTAATTCTTACAATTCCATATGATATTGAAACAACGACAGCAAGATTGTCAAGGTGACATGTTATCGTTTCAATCCGGTATGAAATTGTACGAATTCAGAGTAGAATTGAAACAACGTTTTTACTTCATTGGCAGCCGGCAAGCAAATTTTACTTGATTCAATATTTTTTTTCTGTGTAAGAATAAAAAATCAGCTTATAGCAACCGTCGTTGGATTTTTTCTACCAATACGCTGCAATCTCGTGCTATAAACTGTTGTTGCAATATTGCTAGCAAGGACCCAGCAAAGCTTGGTGGCAAGCAATTGCCCGGTTTGCCTGTGCAACGGTTCCCTATCTGGGCATGCCTTTCAGTTAATTTCCTTGATGGAACGGGATGAAAAAGAGGATGAGGATGATTCAACGTCGGTTGCAGCAGGGCGCCCGAACGTATGTTGACTAACATCACTGCGTAACTGATATCCCGACATACCGCCGCAAATTTTGACGAGACACCGCCTCGAAGCGCGTAAGCATTATACGCGCAATATCTCGTCCCAACCGCACGTGAATTATATTCCGTGTCTACTCGTTGCCCATTTGGTATTCTCGTCTTGCAGGGCGGCGTATTCTCGGTCCGGCCTCCCAGTTTCGAGTTCCATTTAGCCCGTTACCAGTTAGAATCCGAAAATGGGAATCTGGTAACACGAGGGGAGAAGCAATACACGTAATCGGAGTGTCCAAAGGGGTCTTAGTAGCGGACCGTATTCCCCGGATGCAGCCTCACCAACAGTTGTATCCGCAGTGCGATCCTTGTGTATTGTGAGCGCGGTAGACATGTCGAAAGCTTTCGGGATGTATACATCCCGGACGAGTAGTTATCTCTCACGGGGCACGGTAAATAGTACACCGAAGCGCCTGGCAAACATATAACAGTGTACGCACCGGTCATATATAACGTTCGCCGAGTCCCTCCCGGGGCTTATGTACTGAGAGGCGAAAGCCTAGGAGCCGACCTGCAGGACGACCCCGAATGAAGCGGGAGTACATACTATAGTCGTTAGCCCGGTAAACACCCATTCGCTGGAGAACACACTCCCTTCCTCAACCCCCCTGATTTCCAAGCTGGATGCAACTCACTCTCGATGGTGTGCTTCGCCGCTTGTGAATAGTTTACAACCGGGATGACCCGCGTACGTCGCCGATCATTCGACACACCGGGGGAATATATTAATTTCTTGGAAGGGATGCCGTGAGCGCGTCCGTGGCGGAGACACAAGGTGTGCGACTGCAAACGTGCCTGATCAATCTGGCGACCGGAAAACACTTGTCGCTCGGTCGGAGTCAATCCCCAGGTTGTCTAGGGGTTATTGGGTGGACAGTGACGTTATTGACACCTTGAAAAACAGGAATTTTGAAAGTAGGAAAAAAAATGATTACGTTATTCTTACTTGGAAAAATAAGAAAAACTGGTATCGAATTTTTGTTCGGCTAAGATGTGCTAGAAACGATGTCGAAAAATTCAAGTAAAGTCGTCGTAGTTCATACGACGACGTATCTGGACATACACCAACGCCCGTACGTCACAAGCCACTGCAAATCGTAACGAATACTTCGAGATAAAATTTCAAAAATGTTGAGTCTCAAGCTTATCGTTGTTCATGTTTAGAAAGTTGACCATAGACTAGATACGCATAAAACTTTATGAAGATTTTCAAGTATTATTAAAGAAAATTATTGAATTCAATTTATTATTATTGTATAATATTTAAAAAAATATAATTATAATGATTATTTTTATTAAATTGTTGAGTCGAATTGGGTTCGTAAATGTGTGGCAAAAAGAATTTGGAGAGCTTTCAAAGTCGACTTCGGAGTTCATCGCTGTTTACGTGTAGAGAGTCGCCGAAGACGATGAAATGACGGAAAATTAACGAAAGATTTTCCGAGCTCATTAATACTCAACACTCTGTGGCTCTTCTGGCGGACCATCGCTGTAGAGTATGTTACAAGCGTAATACGGTGGATCCGGAAAGCTGGCTGAAGCGCAGCCGAGGTTGGCTGCGTCGGCGGGGAAACCTCGGACGTAATTGTTTACCCAGACGGCCCTCGGCAGTAGGATGGCGCCGCGAAGCTCCGTAAACACCGATTAGTGAGAAACTCACTCAATATTGCAGTTTACCGCGTGTAGCATCCTCCCTGCCACATGCTCCTTCACCGGATTCGTGGGGACGCGCGAATCTACCACCTTCCGCAAACGACGCGAAATCGATGTTATCTTCTTTTTCTGTCTCGTCCAATCTATCTTTCCCCGTGGAAAAAGAGTACATGCAAAAATATAGTGTTTTTATATCGAATATACCTTTCGGACAAATTTTTATACCATTCATATTTGATGTCTCATCACATATGAATTATATAGTTTTTTATTGTCAAAAGTTTCATATATTATCTCATAGATTATAATATTATTTGTGACGAATATATCCTGGCAAATAAAAAAAAATGTAGATATGAAATGTAGATAATTTATATCCAGATATTGTAAATATGATATTAATATATCTATAATATATTTTTCGCGTATAGTTTGTTCCGTATGGGTTACAACTCACGGCTGTCGTCCCTTGGATGCCGGACCCGTTTAGTAAAATTAAAATGTTGCTAAACGGGATTCTCTCCGACTTAGGGCTGAAATTCCGGAAATACGATTGAGAGAACGTCACGATGTAGATCCAATGAGCAATTCTTTCCACCATGTAAACCCAAGCAATTGAGCAATTCCCTCCACCATGTAAACCTAATGAGAAAATTCCCTTCCCGATGTAGACCCAATGAGCAATTCCCTCCACCATGTAAACCCAATGAGCAATTCCCTCCACCATGTAAACCCAAAGAGCAATAACGTTTCCCTCGAAGACAACGTCTGCGGTATACAATATCAGGGATTCGAGATTCGCAATGGGTCTCTCCAGATGGATAATTGAAGGGGAGAATCGATAATGCGGAACGATCCGAACCATTACGCTGTACACGCTCTCCGGGTCCGCAGCGAGAGAGTAGAGTCCCGTCTTCGGTCACCTGGAAGTGGAAGACGGGAGAGTCACGTCTCTTGCACAAGGGTGTATTATCCCCATCCGTCTTGTAGTGGCTTGATCGATTACGTCCGGAATGATGGATGCAATTAACCGCGAGAGCGGCGATCTCCTACGGGTGTGCATAGACCAAAGGTTGAAGATGTGCTGCGCGTACGTATTAGGGTGAATCCGTACGGACAAGGATGCGAACTCTGAGCTTCACAAACCTCGAGAGATAATTGGGAGTCAAAGTACAAGCAACATGGAAACAACCTTCAATCCTTCATCTACGGTTCGAATTTTATTACTTGAATTTGTTACTTGAATTTGCTACTTGAATTTGTTACTTGAATTTGTTACTTGAAAATAGTAAGCCACTAAAAAGTTGGCGTTTCATGTTATTGGTAGAAAGAATACTTGAGAGTTACGAAATCGATTATCGTGTCGTTGCCGCTTTGTTCCAGAGTTTTTATTTAATTACTTTAATGATTATCACTGGAATCGTCGCCGTGATAAAACGATAAAAGGTAATGTAACTGGCAGAGATGCTTGGTGGACCAGCAAAATCGATTTTTACGCCGTTGCGGAACAACGAAAAACGTGGAAAAAAATACCACAAAGGAATCGGAATTGGCACTTGGCGAAGTGCAGGTGAGCGAGGTCTCTATCGACTGCTGAATCAATAATTGTTATTTTTGCAACCGGTCCTGAGTCCTGGTGGGGAGGCAATTATGCAGTTGAACGAGATCTGCAGAAGTATCCTTTTCGAGAGTGCTCCGTTAGTGGAGTGAAGATAATTATTTCCGAAATTGCTCGTGAGAAAGCGAAGAGTGTGTGAAAGGCATTGCGCAAAGATAATGCAGAATTCGCGAAGATCCCTCGCGCAATCGCATCTTCGTGACGGGACGTGGAAAATTAACGCCGCTTTACATCGCAAATTGTTAAAGCGGCATTCATTTTTCGGGGCTGCATAATCTCTCGCACTCGAGAAAGGTTTTCATTTCTCTATCTCACGATGGTCCAGAAACAAACGAGCAAACTGTTGCAAAAATAATCGCACGTAACTGTACGCGAGAACTGAGAAAAAATTTAATAGTAAAAGGAAGAATACTAACTTTTTACCATGAAAAATAGTTCCCAAGTGGAACGTGTATACTTTGTAGATACGACAATGACAAAAAATCATTATTGCAACCACGATTATAGTTTAATAATCTGAATATATATTATCAGAAACTATCTATGTAGACCTTCCCCCTGGGAACTATTCGATACTAGCAGGTTGTTGTGGCTCGCGCGCTCGCAGTTTCAGTGCGTTAAATTTTCTATTTTAGTTTTTTTTTATTGAAGAATTGCAGCAATTTGCAAATTAACAAAAGTGTGTTCGTACTAAAATTATAGCCACTCTGAGACTCTAGGCCAAGACTTCATCCACTCCGGAACTTTAGACACTCCGGGTTGACAAACGATAAGGATGTGAAGTTGGCTAATTATGGGTGAGTAGGGGCGTGAAGTTGGCTAATAATGGGCGCATGAAGTTGACTGTTAATGGGGGTGTGAAGTTGGCTCCTAATAGAGGGTGGGACAAACAAACAAACTAATCCACAGTTTTCCGAGATATATATTAGATAGTAGTAAATTCTATCTTTTCTCTCAGTGAAGTCGTTTTTTTATTTTGATTATTTTCACATTTATTTTCATAAGAAAATTCCTGCCACTCTTTAACTATATGGTGTTTCTTAGTTCGTTATATTTTCGTTGTGTGGATAGAAAACAATCGGAGGGTAAGGGGTGGAAGAGCGAGTATGACGCTCGTTAGTCCCCTTGCCGATTTATCCTTTATTCTCGGGGATGCGCGAAAGATAACGTCGCGAGTGATAAATCCGAGAGCCACTGCCTTGGATCCAAAGCAGCTCGCTGTATACACTGTAATAACTGCACGGCGACGTATTTACTGCCTCTCGTTTTACTTTTCGAGGTAAACGATCTTGTTATGACAAGATTTACGTGTAATATCGGGAAAACGGGAGAAGCAGCTGGCGCGTACGCGTAAATATTGCCTTACTCCTTAGAAATCGCACCGGCAACATGGAAATTGATACAGTGTGAAGGAAACGTTGATATCGATTTTTCGACAGCGTGCAACACGAATTGTGGTTCTCGCCTATTAGAAATACGTGTCAGAAGTGTTTCACGCTTTATACGTGTTCTAAATGGCTTCATCAAACTCGCAAGGATGTATTTTCCGTGCAAAAATTTATAAAATAAATTCGCCAAAAAGCTTCGAGTTGTTATGAGCTCTTCGAGCTCAAGGTCCGAAAATCCCAGTTTTTGGATTTACGGATATTCCCTGGCTGATATTAAATTCCCAATTTCCCAATTTTAAATTCCTAACTCCGAAGGATGCATTTTTGGTGTAAAAACGTATAAAATAAATTCGCCAAAAAGCTTCGAGTTGTTGTGCGTTCGTCGAGTTCAAGGTTCAAAAAATGCAGCTTTTGGATTTACGGATATTCCCTGGCTCATATTAAATTCCCAATTTTCCCAATAAAAAATTCCCAACTCGAAAGTATGTATTTTCCGTCTAAAAACGTATAAAATAAATTCGCCGAAAGCTTCGAATTGTTATGAGCTCGTCGAGTTCAAGGTCCGAAAATTCCAGCTTTTGGATTTTCGGATATTCCCTGGCTCACCTTAAATTCCCAATTTTCCAATCCCCATTAAAAATTCACCTTGCAATTTCTAAGTGTTCCCGATTCAACAGATTTCTCCTGCTACCCAACTGGTGTTTGGTCCGGCTGGCTGTCACATGCCAGCACCAGCGCGAGACCAGCGAGACTCCCGCGCTTGGCGCGATTCCGTGCCACAGACGGGTTGTAACTTCCAGCCAGACCTGCGCCACCTGGGCAGCGGTCATTCTGTCTTAATTTCCGCAAGAGGATTAATGTGACCACAGTTACCGTAGCGTAAAAATCCGTAGCCAGATATGATTGAAAATTTACATGGCAACCGTACTTTATTCAGTGAATTCGACGGAGCGAAATTTTAGTTACGGTACCGTGAACAAAACGAGGAGCTGCTGCTTCTGTGCTCGCTCGCCGTACGGGTCGCACCAGTTTGGTCGTTGATTTTCACCAAATTGGAGCGGACTCTCGAGACTTGGACGCCGACACGCTAGTTCGAGGAGGGTAGATGGAATACCGAGAGAGCTTGCCGGAGCTCTCTGCTCCCTCGTTCGCCGTACGATCAGAAGCGCGGAGCAGCACGAATTGAAACTGCGCTCAACTGGCTCTCGCTCCCTCGCTTGCTCGCTCCCACGGGGACACGATTGGATACTGGCCGAGCGTCCGACGTGCTCGTGGAAGCTGGACGTTCCCCTAATCGCTCGGTAAATGGCAGACGCTATCCCAACACTGGCCGCTCGTGAAGTTTCAACGAACGAAAATACCCTTTCGCTCGGGGATGACCCATGGGATAACGTCCGATTGAACGGCTTTCAAGATTTCCACTATTCCCTTTCGATAAAAATTCGAGAATCCGTCCAACCCATCAGAGCACGGATTTACTTCGATCAAGCCCTCTAAACCCTAAACACCTCGACACTGGCCATTTTTTTTTTTTACATTTTTCCGACACACCACTGTAGTGCAGTCTACCAAGATCCGAATAAGTATCTACGTTAGAACTTTCCGAAGTTGCCCTCACTAGTACATCAAGCCTCGGCAAAGAAATAACGAGAGTTCATATAGCACTCGTTATCCCGACCTCGACCGTGCGAACGTACACATTTTTGGGCACTCGCGCTTTAGAGGAAAGTGCCCGTTAAAATCGCCTTCAGTACCTGCATTTGGACTATAAATTTAAAAATTTTATGAAAAATTAGTTGCATTTATTTTTATGCACTTAACATAAAAATAAGTAGTAAACTAGTAGTAATAAGTAGTAAATTAGACATTATGATGCGACCAATATTAAAAATTGCACTCAATTATGAGTTGGCAAGGCCTTGCGAAGATTTTTTTCCACCTGAACGTTCGTAAGGCATGACATCGTTTAACTCCGAACCGACAGACTTACGATGTTCAAATTCACAGAAACACGATACTTTTAGATGGAAACAATGCACAAGAAATGGATTTTTTCGTATACCTCTAGGGATGTGTTCTGAAAAACGGCGCGACGTGCACAGTAAAAAAAAAATTGAATTTAACCAACTTTTTTGTCCACAATCGTCCACGATTATTTTCTTGATAATTTTACAAAAAATATTCGTAAAATTATCAGACGTTTTTGTAAAATAAACAACAATTTTTTGATTAATTAACATGAAAAGAGTTGTTGACGTTTGAGCACAATAAACGTTGGTACCCATTTTTTTACTGTGTGCATCCAATATGTGTGTGCCTTTAAAAATGTCCCGAATGCGCCCCACATTGGTTTATTTAATTGAAATTATTGACTTAATAAATAACGAATAGCTTAGCAGATAAAAAAAATGGCCGACCGCGATTAGCACGCAAATCAAAGGTGTATGAACCGTCCCATATTCCCCACTTCCACCCTACTCATCGATCAATGCATTGAATAGGGTAGAGCGGGGCAAAATGGGGCAACGGGGCAAAACATGCCCGAATTCGCCCTATCGGATACATCAGGCTTTTCTGCCCAGTTTTGCCACCTTGTCCGATCCAAAAATGATTGGAAAATTTAGTTTTGCCCAACAACCCTGCTTTGCCCCGTTGCCCATTTTGCCGCGCTCTCCCCTACGTGAAACATCGTACGAGTCGGTCGAACTCTCCGAACTCCGATTCCCCATACGCGCGAACTGTTTCCCCAACCGCCCGACAGCAAATAAAATACCCAACAGCAACACTACAAACCTCCACCCGTGTCCGTTTCACGAGACTATTTAGCAATTTGGCTCAAAATCGCAGTCAGCTCATTCACGGCTCGTTCTGATGTACGAGACAAACACCCGACTCCGCATCAGGTTCGCTCATCCAGGTGCGGTCGGCGCGTGAGCGCGAGAGAGCGAGCATCGCAGCAATTGTGCTTCTCGCGCTCCGCGAACTTCCTGCCGAGCCCGGAGCGAGGACCGGAAGTCGCAGGCGCGAGAGAGGGCGGACGAGGTGCCGGACGAGTTATACCGTGGCTTTGCCTCCTGGAAGCCCCCCCCGCCCCCCCCCCCCCCCCCCACGGTCGTCGTACCCGGTTAACTCCCTCTCGGAGTTTTGCCAAGTACTCCAGAAAGCCCCGCGCTCCGACAAGCCGGCATTGCAACTGCTGTACCAGCGTTTCCTGTACACATACAAAACATCGTTCAGAGATGCCCGTGTCCGGCAATGTCTGTTCAACAACCCCCGGCCGAGTAACGCGAGTACCCACGGGAATCCCACTCCGTTCTCATTGTGCCGCCTCCTCGCGCCGCTCGGCCGAGGGGATGCGAGCTTACCTCGGGATCCGATAAATTTATCGCGGTGTCGAGAGCCGAAACGTACATTCGCCGAGCGCCGAACCGCACAGTTTCAATGTGAGGAAAGTGACGAAGAAAAATTTTCGCTGAATGAATTAAACGGCGCAAGTTTTCGTTGCCGATTACACGAAACTCTCGAGAGTGAGGCAGAGGAAGTTCCTGGGAAGTCTTGGTGGAAAGTCGGTGGGTTTCTTGGAGAGGGAAAGGCATTAATCAAGCGGGAAGTTATTGCCCGGGCTCTCTTCGGTTCACGTTGTTGAACATTTATGTCCTACGAGGGAGTCGATGAATCCTGTGTGTAGGTGTAAGCGCCGCTTTGTGCATCGGATTGTCGGGGTAAATGTGTGTATAGTCGGGTGCGGCAGAATGGGCGCAAAGTATCTGCTGAGGAATCCCTGGTAGACGAGACTTCCGGTGTATTCAAGGCGGAATAAGCCGGACTGGACGTAGAGAGAAGTCATCGGATCGGTCACGGATATAAAATTTTAGGCAATGAGTCGAATTCGTGATTTTTACTATTATTCATATATCGAATTCGAGATTTTTACTGTTATACATATATTTTGAACATACACATTTATATATACTTGAAGACATTTTTTTAAAACTTATCTCAAAATTACCCAAAATGCACAATTTTTCGCAAAAATATTTTTCACATGAGTCGCATATATTTTTTTCCACACATAGTATACATACTTTGAAAAAATACTACTGAACTTACTTACTACTGAAAAAATGTGTATGCGAAAAATATGTTTTAAATATCAATTTTTCATTCATAAATATATTCTGTATATAAATTGTATGAATTTTGTTCGTGTAAAGTAAATTTAATATATGAGAAATATATTTTTGCATATGCGTTTTTTTCCATGAAGGGAGATGAGGAAGTCATCGCCAGTTTCGCTCTTCAAAGCCTGGACGGGTTGTGTCTCCTATTTTTCTTAAATTACATTTTACTAGCAACATTTTTATTTATTTTTTGTCGCTCATAAATTAGTGCTACGCGCGTTATACGTGTGTTTCTCATTCCTTACTCTGTATTTCACTCTTCCTCGCTGTTCCGCGCGAATTTTACAACGTTGGAACAGGGCGTGACGCATGACTCTCCGGAAAAGCCGGTGAGTTATGGGACTCGCGCGAATTTCGTACACGCATCCGCGCCCACTGCACGCACACACACACATACACATCGCGTGTCTGCCCGTCGCTACCGTCACTACTAACGCCGTCGCTCGGTGAAAATCGTCCAACGAACCGCTAACTTTACTTCGCCTATCCGAAAACTGACGTGAAATATTGGATAATTAAATGTTGCGATCCCGCAACATAAAGTGTTATAACTTTATTACGCGAGCCGATGTGCCCGCAACTCGCCAGTACACGGACAATCGACTCGACCG
Source organism: Ichneumoninae sp. B BG-2022a (assembly GCA_030522725.1). Lineage (NCBI taxonomy): Eukaryota > Metazoa > Arthropoda > Insecta > Hymenoptera > Ichneumonidae > Ichneumoninae sp. B BG-2022a. The sequence goes on along the minus strand of JAPYZD010004688.1, from coordinate 5,068 downwards.
AAAAATTTTCGGCAATGAGAAAATTAAAAAATAGAGAAAATGAAAAATAGAGAAAATTAAAAAGTAGAGAATATTAAAAAATAGAGAAAAAAATTGGATGATGATATTTAAACAGCCGAATCAACGAGGCTTCGTTGACCCACATATACTTGCATCGCCGTGGAGACCTTGGGCAAGTATCGTGCCAACCTCGGCAAAGCCCACGCTCGGATTCTCCTCTGCTACGACTCATTGAAACTCGAGCTCAAACGACAAACGAGCGCACGCGTCAGCGAAAAAGTTTCCTTCCGTCGACGAAAATTCCCCCCCCCCCCCAATTATCAATCGGCAGGCTCCATTGACGACAATATTAATAACGCTTTACGGGGTGAAGTTATTAGCGGGCGAAAAATAAAGTTGTAATTAGATTGAGCGCTGTAGCTCTCCGTGCGAAGGGATTAATTTATTTAATTTTTTTTTATTCGTCCCAACTCGATACGTCCGACTGAACGAAACGTGCACGTCGGTGTCCGTGCAAAAAATTTCTACCGTCGATATAGCGAGCAATTTTATTTTCATTCGCCGAAATGGATGAACAAACAGTTTCAATAAAGTTTATTTAATCGCGCCTTTCCTATAACGAAGCATTCAAAAATATACTCAATTCAAAATTATATTACTATTACATATTTTTAAAAGTAACACACGACTTCACATAAACATTAACTTTATCAGTGAATCGAGTTATTTTTTTAATATGATTATAATTTAGTTGATTAACATTCGCATAAAAATAAACCATTGACTCTAGAATCGGAACTGTTGTATTTGTATCTCGCGATATAAAAACGCAGCAAACTTGTATAAGGTTGAGCGCGTATGCAACAAAGTCAACTTTTTGTTTTAATCCTTCGCGTGTGGGCATTGCCATTTTGTCCGAGTTTTCCACATTATCCGAACCCACACCTCGGTTCACTCAGAGGGCCGGATGAATTGGCTGCCTCGGATCAGAGCTGGGCAAATACCCTAAGTAGGGTAAAAGTGGGGAATATGGCCCGGTCCATATATCATTGATTCACGTGTTAATCGAGGTGGGTCATATTCACCACTTTTACCCTACTTGAAGTACGCATTGAATCATCAAGTATACTTGATGAATACCGAGCGCTGGGTAGTGCTTGAATACTGATGTATTGAGTACTGGCAGAACTGAATTGCTGAAGCGCTAAGTACCGGGCACTGACTCAGGCAAACAGACTACGTCAAGTAAGGGACAGCGGGGCAAAATGGGGCAACGGGGCAAAACTAAATTGTCCAATCATTTTTGGATCGGACAAGGTGACAAAACTGGGCAGAAAAGCCTGATGTATCCGATAGGGCGAATTCCGGCAACCAAAAATTATTGGAAAATGACGTTTTGCCCAAAATCCCGTTTTGCCCCGTTGGCCCATTTTGCCCCGCTCTACCCCACTTAGTCTATTTGCCCAGCTCTGCCTCGGATAATAACGAGACTTGATTAATCGAAGGTCGCATAAGAGAGCTTCTACTGTACTCGCTTCCCGGCTAACGATTCTTCCTCCTCCCGTCCTCTGCTCGCGAAGCCTTTCAATTTTTTATTCGTTTCGCCGGTGCCCGTTAAGCAAAGTACAGCGCCTCTTAAGTTTCCTCGCCGATAGGCTCATCAAAGATGCAGCCCGAAACTTTTCGTCCTCGCCCCGTTTGGAAACCATCGGGGTTCCCGCAAACTCGCGAGCTACGCCGGTTTCTAAGTTATTTCGCAGGAGTCGGCGCCGCTTTTGTCAGCGATTATTAGGTCGTCAATCGCTGGGAGTACCGTTAAGTAGACCAAAGACGAAAAAGTAGCCTCAAAAAAGTGTATGAAAAACAGTGCGACGTCCACACTAAAAAAAAATTGTACATTCAACCAACTTTTTTTTGTCCGCAAGCGTCTTATTTAAGTGGCTTATTAATTGGTTTATTTAATAAGCCACAAGTGGCTGATTTAATTGAAATTATTGACTTAATAAATAATTAATAACTTAGCAGATTTAAGAGAAAAAAATATATGGCCGACCGCGATTACACCGAGAAAAATAGTTCTGTTTCTCTAACAAAAATATTTGGCTACTACAGCAAAATAATTGTTGCCAGAGCAAAATGTTTGCTGCCACAACAAAATATTTTGTTGTCCCTATGTTAACCAGGTAAATCAGTGATGGTAACAAAATTCTTGTTGTCCCAACAATTTTTTTTCTCCGTGTAGCACGTAAATCAATGGTGTAACTTTTCGTCCTCGCCCCGCTCGGAACCCATCGGGGTTCCCGCAAACTCGCGAGCTACGCCCGTTTCTAAGTTATTTCGCAGAAGTCGATGGCGCTTTTGTCAGCGATTATTAGGTCGTCAATCGCTCGGAGTGCCGTTAAGTAGACCAAAGACGAAAAAGTAGCCTCAAAAGAGTGAAAGGGGTGTTTGTTATTTTCAGAGGCCATCACGAGAGCTGCTCGGGCAACCGCTGAAAATTACGTTGTAATAAACGCGAACTTGGGTTGTACACTTTGGAGATCGGTCCGCACCCCGTCGGGGGTCGCCGAACGGCGATTAAAGCCTCGACTCGGTTAACGACCGCAACACCCAACGACGACGTTAAAACCTTTTATCGTCGCGGCGTGCTCGTGTGTCGCGTTAGCCCGGTCGGTAAGGCAGCTGCGCGCGCGTAGCTCGACGCTGGTGAGTCGCTTCTGAAATACAGCGATGAAACGGGAAAAGGAAAAGAAAATCGCAGGCGCGCCCGGAGCGTTGCCGCCGGATGAGAAAATGACAGTGGGAGAAGGAGAGAAGAGTCATTGCCATTGTTACGATCGGATGCCGGCCTGCAACGGTTGTAACGCTAACGCCGCGAGACAATGTGAACCAAGCGTTTTTTTTTTTGTTTTTTTTGTTTTTTCTTGTTTCAAACGGATCTCTCATCCCCTCGCGTTGTCCGCAGCCGCGTACCGTGCATTGCCGGCGGAATGTCGGGCCGCGAAGCACGGAGGGTTAACGGGACGCCGTTGCGGAAATCGGGATTACACGGGGTGCTCGTTAACGGCACACAAGTGTCGCAATAAAATAATCCATGCAACTCTCTCATTCACAATGACACTGTGTTTCGACACAATTTTCGCAGAGCCGTCGAGCTCGTTCAGAAATCCGGAGTGTCGTGTTTTCGATATCGTTGTTCCGAGGCTTTATATGGGAAAAGTTACGGTGCGCGGATCGGGATTACAACCAGAAAAATAATTTATTTGACGGCCATCGTTTATTTGATTTAAATAAATATTTATTTGATTTAAATAAATATTTAGTTAAATCGAATAAATATTTTACTTAAACCAAATAAATTATTTTCTGGGTGTAGATTGGATGCTCTTCAAGGACGCACAAGTGTCGCAATAAATTAATCCATGCAACTCTCTCGTTCTCAATGAAACTGTGTTTCGACAAAATTTCTACAAAGGCGTCGAGCTTGTTAAAAACATCCAGAGTATCATGTTTTCGATATCGTTGTTCCGAGGCTTTATGGTAAAAAATGACGTTGCGGAAATCGGGATTACACGGGATGCTTGTTAACGGTACAAAAGTGTCGCAATAAAGTAGTCCATTCAACTCTCGTTCACAACGACTGTGTTTCGACAAAATTTCTACAGATCCGTCAAGCTCGTTCAAAAAAAGAAATTGTTGGCACAGTAAGAATTTTGTTACCATAAACTCATTTACCTGCTTTTCGTAGGGACAACAAAATATTTTGCTGTGGCAGCGAATATTTTTGCTGCTACAATACATTATTAACGATCTAAATTTTTTTATTCGAAACAGAACTATTCGTCTCCGTGTATCATTATTCCGAGGCCGGTAAAAAATTAATGACTGGTCCTTCAAAAATTTTTTGTTCTCATTTCTTGCGCAATATGGATTTTAATAAAAAAGAAACAATGTTCGCGGTCGGCGATGTAAGGGAATCATGCCGAGAATGTTGCAACCGGTGACTCGTTCGTGCAAAGTTCAACGAGAGTGAAATACGTCGGGCCGTGCTGTACGAAACACCGGGCACACTTACGCTTATTATACAGTTATGGTGTATTTCGTGCGGGTGGTGTGCGCGCGGTGCCATGGTGGATGGTCGTTAACTGTGCGATCTCGAGCGTGTAGCCTCGGGCAGGAATAAAGAGTTCCCGCCCGGACGCGGCTACGTGAAAATCGAGGAGCGTGTCGGAAGAAAACTTGAGCGACGACCGAGCTTCGCGTTCGCTTCTCTCCGGCGGCCGCGCGGTTTAACGCTCTCGAACTGAAACGGTAACGACAACCGCGACGCTTCGTCGTGCGACGAACGAACCGTACAGCATAATAGACACCGAACTCTCTATACATCCGTCTCTCCGCCGTGGCTCTATTTGCGCCTCTTTCCCTATGTATGAAGGCTTTTCTAGCTTGACGCTGCCGGAGGACGAGAGCGAAGCCCGAGCCACCGAAACGAATTCTACTCGTCGCTGAGGTAACGAGAGACTCGACGTTAATCGCTCCCGACGGGCGCTATCCGAACCGCTGCTCCGCCGCCAGTTTCGTCGCCTGCTTCTCATTGTTTTATTCGCTACTCGAACCTACCCGGCAGCGACTCACGCAAAACGTTTCACTAAACGCCCGACACCCGCGCGCGAGTCGTCGCGATCAAAATCCTTTCCGGGAGACCCAAATGGAATTTTTTTTATTAATGATTCTCTCGGACGCGGACGCTCCGAGATTCTGCCGGTTGTGGACCATTCAGGGAGAGGCTAAAGATCAACGTAACCTCACGATATTTTGAAACCATTTTTCGCTGAAAAGATATTTCATTTTATAGAATCCCTCATCTTAAGGTAGTACTAGCGCAATGACTGACGCCGCCTAAGTTTGAGAGGAATAAAAGAGAATTGCGAACACTTCTCGATCGGATAAAAATTTGAAAAAAATCAGTCATATGGAAGATGCTGATAAGATTGTTCGTCCATAATAATGATCCCAAAATGTTATTCGTTTCCTCTATGTTAAAATTTGTTTAAAATCGTAATTTTCA
>JAPYZD010004687.1:0-20621 GCA_030522725.1 Ichneumoninae sp. B BG-2022a | reverse complement strand
TATGCACAAACAATCTTTTCAGCACCTTTTATATGCTAGAATTTTTTCAAATTTTTTTCTCATCGAGAAGTGTTTGTAATCTTTGTCTTTTTTCTCTCGCACTTAAGCGGCGTCAGTCATTGTGCTATTACTACCATAATACAATCCCGAAAGCGTTGTAAGGGCCCGCTTCGCCGGGCGCAGCGGCGACGGTCTTGGTGCGACGCGGGCCTCGTAAAGAGTTTTGGCCCTCGGTTTTCCAGGCTCTTGGTAGCTTCCTTGGTTTGCCATCAACGGAAGATGGAGAAGAAGAGTTTCGCCAGAACGGAGACTTCGGGAACACTCCGAAAGAAGTTGATTCCCTGTCGGGAGCCGAAGCGTCCCGCGCGGTCCCGAAGGGACAATGACACAAGTACGGCCAATTTCCCTGCCGAAGGCTTCGGCTCGTCTATCGGTGAGAGACACCGCGAGGAGAGTTATTCCAGCGACTGGGGGCGAGGGGAGATTCCGGAAAGACCGAGGGCGAAAGACCCTCGGAACTCGCTTCTCGACTGCAGCTTGGCAACGATCCTCGACCCTCAACCCTTTGACCCCGACAGGAGTTCGTCGCGGTCGAGGAAAGTTAATCGTCTGGTTTTTTCGATTGATCGGTTAAGGGAAATTGGCGTCGCTGCGCCTGAAGTGGAAAAAGTGCGTGCGTATGCGTAGCGCGTGGAGCTGCTCGTAGCGATTGAAACGTCTCCCTGGGGAAACTGCCAGCCAGTTATGGCGGAGGCGAGGCACACGCAGAGTGGAGAGCGCTGGAGAGGGTTGTGGCTCGTAGGCGTAAGGAAAATCTCGGGGAAACGGTCGGTGGATGGCAATGCAGTAAAAAAAGAAGATTGTGGGTAAAAGCAAGTGTTAGTCCCGCACACTCGTTTTCTGGCTTTAATCGTGTTACGGGGATTCAACGCGACGCCGGTGGGCGCGGCAAGTCGTATGGTGTGGCATTAGCATCCAACGAGTGGAAGTAAGAGCTACTCTCGCAGCCCTGGGCCGACGATTGAACGACACAAACTTCGCGCTTTTAGTCTCACGTCTTCAAACAACTCCGCGGAAAGGTCCTGCACCCAGAAAAATAATTTATTTGACGGCCACCGTTTATTTGGTTCACGTGAAATATTTATTTGATTTAAATACATATTTATTTAATTTGAGTAACTATTTACTTAATTATTTAAATATTTAATTAAGTAAATAGTTATATAAATAGGCCGTCAAATAATTTTTTTTCTGGGTGTGATACCCTGACTATGGGAGGCGATTGTATCGACGGTCATCCAATGGTACCGAAAGACAATAATAAGGACAGCTCGAATTGCGCAGATTTGTCACATCTTGGAGAAAAAAAAAATTGGAGATTGGCGAAATGTTTACAGCCGGATTGCGGTTGTCTGAAGAAATTTCCTGCGATCGGTTTTAATTTAATCGAGTGCCCGATGAGTAAAAAGAAAATCTTGTGGGTAAAACTGCAACTGTTAGTCTCGCACACTCATTTTCTGGCTTTAATCTGCACAGTAAAAAAGTTGGTACCTTTAACAACTTATTGTCCACAAACATCCACAATTTTTTTATTAGGTAATTTTCCGATCGCACCGCAATTATGATGATTCCTCGCGACGGCGGTGGGCACGACAACTCGTATACTGTGGTATTCGCATCCAAGTAGTAGAAATAAGAGCTCCTCTCGCAGCCCTCAACCCGCCGATCGAACGTGAACTTTAAACATCTGCACGAGGGACTAAATTTCATCAAGTTATAACGGCTGTGTTTTGCATCGCACAAACTTCGCTCTGGGACGTTCGCTTAAAGAATAAAATCCACGAGTACAAAATTGTTCTTCTTCTTCCTAAAGCCGGGCATCGATAGAGAATTGCCAAAGATTAAATTTGACGTCATGCAGAGATCGTCAGGCGCATGCACTCAGAAAAAGGATAGTATTTCCCACCATATCGAATAGTTCCCAGGGGAACGTCTACATAGATAGTTTCTGATAGTGCATATTCAATTGGTCAAATCATAATTGTGGCAGCAAGATGATTTTTTGTCATAGTCGTAATCCACAAAATATAGACGTTCCCTATGGGAACCATTTTTATAGTAAAAAGTCGGTATTGTTGCTTTTACTATGTCATTTTTTCTCAGTGTGATTAAACGACACAGGTTTTGCGTTTTTGCCTTACGAGTATCAAACGAGCCCATGGAAACGTCCTGTTCCAGAAATACGATCAATCAATGGTAAAGACAATGCCAGAAAGGTTAGCTCGAATCGCTCAGCTTTGTCATATCCCGGTGAAAAAAGCGGCCAATCATCGTCAGAAATTTCTACAGGCAGACTGCGGTTGTCTCGAGAAATTCCGACGATCGGTTATTTAATCGAGTGCGCGAGGACCGAGTGGACGAGGAGCGTCGGATAGGTGGCGATTAGAGTTCGAGCCTTCCGGTGCTGATTGTGCAAAGATAAAAGGAAAGAGGGTTGGCAAGTGGCACTCGCACACGTACTACATCCGCAAAACACGGAAAGGAAGCGAAGCGCATCTCTCCGGTTCCCTCGAGAGGTTCTCTCCCCCGTTCTTCCATTGCCGGAGAGATATCGTCGGAAAAGCGGAGGAAACGGGAGAAGGCGATGAGAAAAAAAGAAAAGAACAAACGCAGTTCCTCCGGTGCGGAGTCGTCGATAAAGGCTATCGTTCTCGCACCCCCGAGTCGACGTCCGGTTCGCCGGGGCGAGAGGAAGACCGCGTGTACACACCGGAGGATCGGGAGACTGCAGACGCGTGAAAATAAAATTAAGCCGAACTTTCGGTAAAATTGGTTGAAATTGGGCGGGTAGAGAGTCTCCCGGACGTCGCCGCTTCTGTTATAGCGGACAAGCGGGCGAGGGCCTTTGGGCCAAGTCCCATGGGATTCTCGCCTCTGCCTAGCGCCGGTCCCGGCTTCCTCTTCGGGCTTCCACGCATACACGTACCGTGACGAGAACGGACGACCCTCGCTGACTCGAGCATCCCCGCATGATCGGCGGTTCCCTCGCCGACGGCCGGGAGGACGTCCAGGTATTCGACACGTCGGCGTACGTGTAAACAGGGGGTGGGGGTGGAAAACCGAGGAGGAAGAAGAAAGGCCACTGTTGTAGTTGCGTTTCTTCGGGGCAGGAGTAAAGAGTCGCGGGCAAAGGGCCTTCCCGAGTATCGACTGGTGAGCGAGCAAACCGGCCCGGGCAGCCTCCGATGCTCCTGAGGGGTGGGCTTTGAGTGCCGGGCATCAATAATTCAGCAGCGGACTATGACGAGGTTACCGGCCGACGCCTCGCCAACGGATCGCGTTTTGCCTCTCCTTACGAACGACACCCTTCGCGTTTCTCGAATTACTATCGCGTATATCGTTCACACTCCGGAATTACCGTCGATCTTTTGAGAGCGGAGAAAATCACGGGAAACAATGGGTTATCCTGAATCCGTGCTCTATTGTACCCTAGTAGACATTTTACATGAATGTAAATGTATGTATGCTGTACATGAATGTCTGGTCAGTTTTCCTATATCGGCCCTATTCAGATCGTCCAGGCATTCATGAACAGCACCGTACATCGGAGCCTGATGTAACGCTCTACAATTTCGACCAGAGTAAGTATCTCGCAAGGGTTATCAAAGGTAACCACCTGTCATCGAGGTTGACTTTGATGGCGACCAAAGAGACCTTTCTTTCATCGCTGTTAACCAGCAGTGATGAAAGAAAGGTCTCTTTGGTCAACCTCGTCAACCTCGATGACAGATTGCAACGGAGATAATCGAGGATGCTTCCGCGTGCTGCCTTTTCGAGGTCTGCACCGTCGCCTCGCCAACAGATCACGTTTTGCCTCTCCTCGTCTATATCCTCTCCATCGGTCCCTCGCGTTTCTCGTATTACTGCCGCCTATATCGTTCACACTCCGGAACCACCGTCGATATTTTGAGGATGAAAGCATGGAAAACAGAGCGGGTTATCCTAAATCCATGCTCCATCGTACCCTAGTAGAAATTATAGAGCGTTACATCGGGGCTTGACAAGGTTCCCGAGTAGAAGTTCTCGAGCGTTACATCGGGCCCTGATAGGGTCCTGATAAGGCCTTATCAGGCCCTTGTCAGGCCTTCTCAGGACCTGATCAGGGCCCGGTGTAACGCGTGAAAATTTGTACTCGGGGTTCTACGAAAGCCTTGTCAGGTCGCTTCCGGCCCCCATCAGCGCGACGCCCTATAATGTCCACCAGGGTAAAGTATCTTCAACGATTATCGAGGCGACGAAAGAAAGAACTCTGCGGTCGCCAATAAACTCAAACCCCATGACTAATTGCCGCGGCGATAATCGAGGATACTTCCGCGTGCCTAGTGCCTTTTCGAGGTTTGCATACCGCATGAGAGTCATAACTGCTCGAGTCGGGCATCGGCACGTACAGACTACTTAGAAGCCGCGGCAGTATAGGTATCGGGTCGAGGAGGAGGGGGGCTTGAGGAGAGAGCGAGACTGGGTGTCGCGAAAATTATAATGCACGTCGCGACGTGGCTTCGTCGACTAATTCAATTAAACGATTCACTCGGCGCCCACTCGGAGTGTCCGTGTGGGTCGACCTGGAACAGCACCTGAGGGCACGACCCTTTCCATTCGCTAGTCGTCGGGCCTGTGTATGTCCGCGACGACCCGGAGCGGAGCGCCGCGTCCGCGTGGGTGTGCGTCGGGACGTTACTCCGCTCGACGGTGTTGGCCGAAGACGTGAGTTGGAGAAGGACCAAGGAGCGTCGTCGAGGGAACGTCGGGAGCACCTTCGACTCGCCCCGTTCTCGCCCAAAGCCCTCCGCGCCACGGCGAAAGCCGAGCTTACGCCGTACAGCGAAACAGAGAAGTCGAGACGCACGGGACGAAGACGGAGGGCGCAGAAGGCTTCTCGGCAACCCCCGCGCCTGGAAAGTCCCAAGGGGGCCGTAGCCTCGCGCCCGCCACGATACAATGCTCCTCTAATGTTACCGGGGGCTCCGGTTTCGACATAATTTTCTTTCTCTCGGCCCTTTCGGGCTCCGAGGCCGCGTCTGTGGGCTATCGGTTGGCCGGTCCGCACTGGCGATATGTGCCCGGGTTTCTCCATGCATTGGCCCGCACTGCTGGTACAACCACTCCGCGTCTTTTATAGCGTCGAGGCTTCGATTGCACGGCGACAAAAGGAGGGGCGAAACGTTATTTCCGGTGACCAGCCGCTGCGATGCGATAACGCACCTCACCGGCGTAACGAACCGCGCCCGCGTCACCCTATTCGTCGAGTCGAACTACTGTTTGACGCAAAGTACCCTTGTGTACGAGTCTCAGCGGACTCCTAGAAACACGGAATCCGCTGCTGAAGTACGCAGAATTTTCTCCGTGAAATCGCGGACGCCTCCTCAGCGACTGAGGGACACGAGATGGGGAATCGGTGGAAGAACGCTCGGAAGCTACGGACAATGATTCGGAGGATACACCGATTAAAAGGTTTGGTAATATCAACTAAGCTGCGGTTGCGGGTGGTGAAGGAATGTTTGATCGATTGAACGGAATGTTTTTTGCAATCGATGACAGAACAGTCAATCCAACTAAATATTCGGTCACACGACTAAATATTCGTTCAATCGACTAAATATTCGTTCAATTGACGAAATATTCGTTCAATTGACTAAATATTCGTTCAATTGACTAAATATTCGTTCAATCGACTAAATATTTCTTTCAATCGATCCAAATATTTCCTTCGCCAACCCGCAACCGCAGCTTAGTTGATATTACCAAACCTTTTTATCGGTGTACGAATTATGATCCGGCTGGAGTTGGCGAAGAAGATATCTGCATGACATCAAGTTTCATCTTTGGCAAGTCTCCATCAGTGCGCGTCTTCAGGAAGAACAACCAATTGTTCACTTATAGAATTTTGGTCTCCAAGTGAACTTCCTCGAGCAAAGTTTGTCCGATGTAAAATTCAGCCGTTATAATTTGATGAAATTTGGCTACATGCAGATATCTTAAGGGTCATATGTGTGGAAGAATGCTCGGAAGCTACGGGCAACGATTCGGAGTCTACGAATTATGATCCGGTTGGAGTTGGCGAAGAACTTTCGGCGTAAGACCGAGAGAACACATGTGAAACAATGCGCGAAGAGAATGAAAGAGAAGAGGCTGAGGAGAGTCAACCGGCCGCGGCTCGGCGAGGAGGCCAGAAACTCACGTCCGGTAACATCCGCCGGCGTAAATCATGACCGGCGACGGGTGTACCTTAAAGCTCGTTCTGTAGAAAGAGAAGTTCGGCGGGACGATACGAGGATGTACGCGAGAGAGAAGGAGAGACGAGTGTACGAGGGGGAAGGAGGAGGTGAAGGAAAGAGGACGCCACTCGGCTCTCCCGATGACGCGTAGATAAGGGAGGGCTCAAAGTCTACGTGATGGGCTTTCCGATTTCTTCTCCTCCGCCGTATCTCCGCAGCGTATATTCGTCGCGAGGCCTGAGAACTTTTGGGCACGGCTCGCCCGCGGGGATGACGAACGGTTTATTGCGTCATATTTTTATCGCGCGAGAGTCTCCGCTGTTTCACTGGATGGATGGGTCCTCGACATTAAAAAAAATTCAGCAATTCGCACCAATGTGAATTGTTGAGTGGCTTCGAAGGTACAGTAGAAACCCCGTTTATCCGAGGTAATGTGGGTTGAGCGTACGTCGGGCAAGTGAAATCTCGGATAACACATTCAGAAAAATAATTCATTTAACGGCCACCGTTTATTTGGTTTAACTAAAATATTTATTTGATTTAAGTGACTATTTCCTTAATTTAAATAAGTATTTATTTCATTTAAATAACTATTTACTTAACTTAAATAAATATTTATTTTTTAAATAATTAATTTAATTCAATTAGTTAATTTTAAATAATTAACTTATAGTATCTGCATCGTAGCTATATCGTAAGACGAAGCCAAACACCCAGAGACCTGGCCAGGGAATCGAACCCGCGACCTCGTGGTCTACAGTCTAGCGCGCTAGCCAGTATCAATTATACAGGACCCCTCAATATTTTAATCAAATAAATATTTTATTTAAACCAAATAAACGGTGGCCGTCAAATAATTTTTTTTTCTGGGTACAGACCTACTCCGCGCGCGGACATTGCTGCTTCATCCCTTTTATCCGAGTTTTCTGTATTATCCGAGCCACACCTCAGTTAACGCGCAGGGCTCCGATGAGTTGGGTGACTCTGATACTGCACTGAGAAAAATAAATGCTTGGATTGACCAAGGCGCAGTGACATATGCTTAAAGGTGTTATTTGTATGGTACACTGGAGAAAGATAAACTACCATTATTTAAACTACCAGTCACCTAAGAAAAATGACCATAGCTCATGGTACACCGAAAGAAAGTTTTGTTAACATCAAACTAAGCTGCGATTGTGGGTGGCGAAAGAAATATTTGGTCGATTGAACAAAATGTTTGTTAAATCCACGTAACTATTTGTTGAAGCAACTAAATATTCGTCCATCAACTAAATAATTCTTTCATACGTAGCGCCCCAATTGCGTACTATAGTACGTAATTGGGCCGCCACGTATGCCAGAAAGTCACAGGTTTTCCAAGAATTATTATCGTATCTACGAAAAATTCTTATAAATCCGCTACTTCCTGTCATAGGTGGCGTACTACTATGTCGTAATATCACTGACGCGACATAGTCATATGTACTAGATAATTCTCCCAGTGTACAACAAAGATGTATTATTTAAGTCGACAAATTTTGAATCGCTTGAAGCGAATAATCGTTTAACAATGCTTCATATGTCCCAAACAAACAACGGCTTTGAACGTATCTCACCGCGACTCTTTCAGTTTCTCAAACCATCTTCTTCTTCTCAGTGCGCGGCGGCGCGCTCGATGTAAGGTCGGATAAGCGAGGTTCCACTGTATATATGGCTTTGTCAATGACCGACGACGACGACGACGACGAGCGGGCGCCATAATATGCGAAACATAGGAGAGGCGGTTGTGTGACGCGGGGACTTGTCACGTTCGCCGCTTCATATCCGGATATTCTAGCGTCTCAACTTCCGGGAACGTGAGGCCGTAACCCGCCGGCGTTCACCTCCATCCAGACACCGCTGTATGGCCGGCACCCACTCGAGGCCCTCGGGATCATAACGAGGTGGCCGATACCTATACGAGCAATAATACCGCTCGCCCGGTCAGTGATCTCTCTCTCTCGACCCGTCGACAGGATCACGTCCTCGCAGGTGCCGTTCTCGCCGGCGCTGCCGAGCGTTCCGGACGATACGTACTGCGAACTTTGAATAAAGGACGCAAGTCCCGCACAGCCCGGTGACGCTCCATGTCACAGACCGCGGGCAAATGTTATACGACTTTGCTTTCCTATGACACGGAATTCCTCTCAGTCCTCCGAGCATCGATGGTCCAGTATAGTGCCGTACGGCGTAACGGCATCACGTAATGGCGAGATGGTTCGGTGGGAAACACCGGAGGTAAATCGTCCTAGGTGCGAAGTGGGGAATGGTGAGACGGAGAAATGTAGAAAAGGGGGTGGCGAGAGGGAGGCCGGGTCGACCGGTCACCGCGAGATGGAGGGCCAGCGACAGGCTAAAATAAAAGAAGAACGAGAGGGAGCAGCGGAGGGTTGCGGAGAGAATGGAGGAGGTGTTGACGGCTCCCCGGGTTGCCCCGTCAGCGTCAGCGATCCTGTGATCGCATCGGGTTTACGGCCGTGGCGTGACGTACTCATCTGCCAGAGGAACACGCGCCCAAGGACTCCCCTGTTCGGGCCACACCGGCTGGCTCTTACGCCACCGACCCATCACCATCCCCATTATCCACTCGCCGTGACAGAGCTCTCCGGGGACTCGCAGCGACACCCCCTTTTCGTCTTTTCTTCGCGCCCTGCGGAAGGTTCCACCGTCACGCGGCCTTCGTGTTTAGGGCTCTTGGTCACTTCTGTTCTACGGTTTTTGACAAAACTGACCTGGCAGGTATAGGTTGGTGGCGCAGTTTTACCGGCGGATGGCTTGTTCGCTCGTTGCAGTGAGAAAGACAAATGGTTGGGTCGCTCGGTGGCGCACTTTTACCGGCGGATTGCTCGTTGGCTCATTGCAGTTAGAAAGACAAATGATTGGGTTCGAAGGCTGGTTTCTTGGGTTAGCAGAGATGTTTGTCGCCTTAAACGTTATTTTAATCCATACGTAGCGAATAATTGTCGAAGAAATCAATGCTCCGGTTAAACCCTTTCGTCTCTTCTTCGCACTTTGTAGCGGATCTACACAGATCCGGCTTCGCGTGCCTTCACGCCTTCGCGTTTAGGGCTCTTGGTCACTTCTGTTTTACGAGGGCTCTTGGTCACTTCTGTTTTACGATTTTTGACAAAACTGGCCTGCCAGGTATCACTCGGTGGCGCTCTTGTGCCGGCGGATAGCTCCTTGGCTCATTGCAGTGAGAAAGACAAATGGTTGGGTCGAACCGAGGTAAAATGTGTTCGAAGGCTGGTTACTTGGTTGGCAGAGATGTTTATTGCCTTAAACGTTACTTTAATCTACAGGAAGCGAATAATTGTGGAAGAAATCAATGCGCCAGTTAAACCCTTTCGTCTCTTCTTCGCACTTTGTAGCGGATCTACACAGATCCGGCTCCAGTTAAACCCTTTCGTCTCTTCTTCGCACTTTGTAGCGGATCTACACAGATCCGGCTTCCCGTGCCTTCACGCCTTCGTGTTTGGGGCTCTTGGTCAGAAACTGGCCTGGCAGGTATCGCTCGGTGGTGCACTTTTACCGGCGGATAGCTCGTTGGCTCATTGCAGTGAGAAAGACAAATGGTTGGGTCGGACCGAGGCACGGTAAAATGCGTTCAAAGGTTGGTTACTTGGGTTGGCAGAGATGTTATCGCGGTAAACGTTATTTTAATCCGCAGGAAGCGAATAATTGTCGAAGAAATCAATGCGCCAGTTAAACCTTTTCGTCTCTTCTTCGCACTTTGTAGCGGATCTACCCTGAGACGGCTTCGCGTGACTTCACGCCTTCGTGTTTAGGGCTCATGGTCTGTTCTGCTTTGGACAAAACTAATCTGGCACGTATCGCTCGGTGCCGCCGATAGTTCGATGGCTCATTGCACTGGGGATGAAAAGTGGTTCGGTTGAACTGAGGCACGGTGAAATGCGTTCAAAGGCTGGTTACTTGGTTGGCAGAGATGTTTATTGCCTTAAACATTATTTCGATCCGCGGGCAGTGAATTATTGTCGAGGAAATTAATGCTTCGGTTTGAATGCATTGTTTGAACACATGTCGGTGCGCCTTTGGTTGATCCAACAATTTTTTTTCCGTGTTCCGCGACAATTTTATTGGCGAGTTATGGAATTTGTAGAGTATTCTTATGAATAAAAAAAATTTATATAACGCGTCTCTATGTAGTCTGTTCTATCGTGATCCGGCGCGCCATGCTTCGCGCCTTCATATTTAGGACACTTCTGTTCTATGACTTGGGCAAAAGTAGTCTAGCGGGAATTACTCGGTTGCTCACTTTTACCGTTAGATAGATTGCAAGAAAAAAAAGATAGATGAGAAAGAAAAATCCCTGGGTTAAAATAAGCCACGGTGAAATCCAGTGAAATTCGAAGGCTCGTTACTTGTTTAGAAAATACGTTTATCGCCAAAACATAATTTCTAATCCACAGAAAGCGAATAATTGCCAAATAAATTAATGCTTCAGTTTATACCGAACAACGTATTATACCCTAGAATGCATGTCGGCGGTTTTTTTTGTCGGTGTACCGGCGCAATTTTATAGTCGAGCCATGGAATTTGTACAGTATTTATTATGCATTTTTTTAGAATAAAAAATTACATAACGCGTTTCACTGGAGAGCGAGATATGGTTATGCTTCCTTGACTTTGGAGTTCGAGAGTCAAAGAGGAGCGTGACGAAAAAGGCCGTGAGCTACCGGCGGCGGACCACCGGATGTCACAACGATCGTTAACTGGCCGGGCATTGCGTACGCCACCACGATTCCACATACGTATACATGTGTCTCTTATCTGACCTAGGCCGTCTAATTTTTTATTTGTCAGAACGAAAGAGAAAAAGAAAAAATATCAAGAGCGGAACGGCGACCCATTCATGTTTCATACCGATTCTAGGTAGCGGCCGGTCGAGGGACGTCGGGAACGGCTAAACGGCACGAGCTCAACCCGTTTCTCCGGATCATAAGTCTGCCGTGCGCGCGCGACGACTCTTTCCACTGCAGTAAATATGACCGGACGACTCTACCGTGTTTACGGAATCAGAGACCCTATCTGCTCGTGACATCGGGAGCATGAACAAGAGAACCGCCGCTCGGGCAAAATGCGTTTTTATCGTCACGGCGGTTACATCTATCCGAAAGATGTAGTAAGGAAAGAACTTAAGAACATTTACAAATTTACGAAAACAGGCTCGTTGCTCAAGCTACCTCGTTCGAAGCAAGCTTTGGAGCTGCGAAGAGTTTGACTCTCGAAAAAACAGCGATATATGTATAGGGTGAAAGTGGCTAATATGGCCAGGTTCATGTATGATTGATTCGCGTGCTAATCCACTGACAAAAATGCGAGTTAACTAAAGATTCGGGTAGGGACGTGAAAATAAATATTTGATTGGTCGAATAAAATATTTGGATGGCTCCGAAATATTTTTTGGCGAAATAATCCGAAAAATTGTGGAACTAATCAATATTTTTGTTTTGTCGACTATATATCTAAAGGAACGTCCCTGTTCAAATCTTTAGTTGAGTGAAATACATTTTTTTAACGTTGTCGAAGTGGGCCATATTTAGAACCTTTATTCTTACACTTTTACCGATACGAAGTATGCTCCTTGTGTAATGAACAAGTCCTATATCTATAGGGCAAAAGTAGTCAATATAGCCCGGTCCATATATCATTGATTCGCGTGGTAATCCGAGTGGGCCATATTCACCCCTTTTACCGATTCGAAGTACGCCCCGTTCTATAATGAAAGATTTACCCGGCGTTAATACTTCAGGTGCGTTCTTTGTTACAACGCTTCATATCTATCCGAAATTTATAGTAAAAAAAAAAAAACTTAAGAAATGTACAAAATTACGAACACGGGCTCGTTGCTCAAGCTACCTGGTTCGAATTTGACTCTTCCAAAAAACAGCGTTATATCTGCAGGGCAAAAGTGGTAAATATGGCCCGGTCTATATATATCTGATTCGCGTGCCAATCGGAGTGTGCCATATTCACCTTTACCCTTACACTTTAACCGTTCCAAAGTACGGCCCGTTCTATAACGAACGAGTCACCCCGCATTAACATTTCCGGTGCCTTCCTCCGTACATACACCATTACCGTCGTAAAGCCGTGCCATAAATACGCGACTAAATGTATACAATTGATGTCCCGAAGTCTAATTTAACGAAGGCCACGCGCTCCAGGAAAGATCCACGTGCGTCAGACACGCGAGCTCGGCCCGTAACGTTCGCCAATGCGTGAATAGCATTAAAGTCTCCGAGTCCCTCCCGCGCGCTTCGGAATCAATATTTACGATTCTTCATTATTATTTTTAACTTCGGATAAAAAAAATAAATTATTTCCTTCAGCGTCCCTAAAAAGTTTGTCCTTAGACGAAAAATGTTATGTTTTTTTTTTTTAAGACAATAACAAAGATAACCAGTAATTGTACGAATTATAAGAAATAAGTATAAGTGAAACAACATGCCCTGGCTCGAGGAGAGGACCCTGATTCTGTTTGTACGGGACACAGAGGTCCGCCGGTACGAACCAGGAGTGGGTGAACGCGGGGTTGATGTTGAGGGCTCCGGCGGCGCCCTGATGGGGTCCGCCGACCCCGACCCCGGCCACACCGACTCCGACAGGACTCTGTCGCTGAAATCCCCCGTAGTCCATCGCCACTTGATACGGCAACATCTTCGTCTCACTTCCCGCAGTCAAAACAGCAACAAAAAAAAAATTCAAAAAAATTCCCTTATCGGCCCAACTTATCCGCCAATCGAGAAACTACGAAAGATTGTTTAATTTCTTTTTTTTTCTATCTTCTCCCGAATTCACTGATATAACTCCGTCGCACTTTCACCCTCGCGAAGGAGTTGCACTGACGACGAGGCTCCGGGATGGAACTCAGCAGACCTCATCGCACGCGCTGATCGTGCGCTTCTCCACCGCACCGCATGATCGCCGACGTGCCAGCTGAGTCGAGTCCGGAACGATCCGAGTCGATTGCACGTTTAGTCAAAGCCGTCACTTCGTCCCCAAAAAAAAAAAAAAAAAAACAACCAACACAGTCTCTAGATAAAGCGAAAAACTTCGAAGAACGGTCGTTCGAACCGGTGCGGAGTAGTCCGTGGTGGTTTTTCGTCGGTCAGATCGGGTTGGCCGTCATGTTTTTTGGTCTCGGCCCTTCGAGCGACACCGTGCGAAGGGTCTGCACGCGTCGACGAACGGAAGGAATAAACTGAACGACCGGTGGATGACTTTTTCGGAAAACGCGCGATTCGACGGAGAGCCGGACGGGGATGGTTTGTCTCTATCGGTGTCTGTCTGTCCGTCCGTCTCTGCGTGGTACGTGCGGGTGACTAGAGAACGGGGGACTGTTTCGAGCCGGGCTTTAGCGGTGCGGCTGGGAGCCCCTCGGGTCGGCGAGGAGCGTTTTCGGAGCGAGACAGCGCGAGAGGAAGGAACGCGAGGGACGGGGACGGAGCGACGGGGCGAAAAGTGGAAGAGAGAAAAATTGTTGTCGTGGGAAGAAGAGAGCGGGAAACGGGAGCGCGCGCCGCCTGACGGGTGTGGTCGAGACGTCTCGGGCTCCACCCACGGCGCCCAATGGGATCGGCGGGATCGGCGAGAGCCCCGGCGATTCGGCGAATCGGACGGGGTAGGATCGGCGCGATTAGCCGTTATCGCGGCCGCGGCTCGCGCCTCGCCCCACCCATCGCGCTGAGGGAATCGCCGGGGAATCCCCCGTTTGTAAACACGCGGGCGGAGAAACGCCCACGGGCTCGCGACGCCACGCGGTGAGCGCCGAGGCTGGGAGGGGAGAGATGGTGTGGACGAGGAAGATGCTAAGGACCGAGACGCGCGAGCGGGACGAAAAGATCTCGCGGACGCGCCACGTGCTGCGCTGCGGAGAAGACGCGTATGAACCGTGCAATCTCCCGTGCACTTCTGTGCTGGACAGCTCGCATACGCGGAGCTGTCGTCGACTTTTACCGCAGATTTATCATCGTTAGCGAGCGGGTGGCTGATAGCCGAGCGGGAGACGCTGCGAGGCTGCTGGGAGCGGGATGGACGCTCGGTGGGTCGCGTTGCGAAAGGGAGATGAAGATTGTGTTGTTATTTTTTAATTTTTTTTTTATGTGGATAGGTGTGTAGGAGCGGGTTCGTGTGGCTTCGGCGCTTTGAGCTCGAGTTTTGAATTATGGAATTTGGAAAACGGGGATTTAGGTTTTGCGGGGTGTTAACGAAATTTAAAAATAGGTCAGTTTTGGTTTGAAAATTTCATTTTTTGAATGGCTGAGACTAACACTGGAAATACGTCACTTCGAGATTGAAGATTTGTTTTTTCGACACGAAGTTGAGGTGACACCGGAAATGCGTTACGTTCGGGCGAAAAATTAGAGTTTCAAACCGGAGATGACGTATCTTTGGTTGTGCACAATTCACTGAGACGCACAGAATAGAACCATAATAGCATAATATGAGGATAGTTATCGTAGGTAGATAGATAGAAATTTATTGGGCGGTGGGATGAATTCCCTAAGGACCAAAGCGCGTAGGGTACGACAGGGTGCAATGGCCAGCCGTAATATCTTTTAACGTAACAAACGAATAACGTAACAAACGTGTACACCAGACAGCAACACAAAGCAACTTACACCTAAAATAAAAGTACCAATAGCAGGACATTTAAGGGAACAGTCCCAATTCCCGAATATGCATGAAAAATCGTATTTCCATATTTTTTGAATGCGCGCTTTATCCGGCCACTGGTTCGTGTCCGGTCATTGGGGCGTTTACTTTAATTAAAAATGGTCGTGAAATGAAACAGAAAGACGACATAAAAAGAAAAAAAAAAAAACGATACAAGAATGTTGCTTATGATAGTGTTTGGCAGAGTCCCCTAGGGGGAGCGTCTGGATTCTTGAAAATTGGGTCAAACAAACAAACAACTTTTCAAAATATATATGTGATATGTATACAATTAATTTTTAGAAACGATTACTTTTTGGCGTAGTACCAATGTGTGAAGGACCTTTGAGTATTTACTGTCGCTACTTTTGATTAAATCAACGAGGTCGCGTCAAGAATAAATTGTTGGCAAATCGTAGATCAGGAATGAGTCTTTCGCAAAGAACATGCTTTACGCACTTTTTTTCATTTTTTTGTAGATGCAATTAAATTTCGAAGCCAACACGCGAGGGAGCTTCGTGTATTTATCGTCGCTAATTCATTGCATTTGACTTGGCGACGATGAGGCGTGAAATCAACGAGGTTTCGTCGGGAATAAATTGTCGGGCAAACCTCGTAGAGTACAGAGTCTTTCGCAATTCCTCGCGCGGTACGAGAGACGAGGCGTCCGAGGATCGTGATTGCAATGGTGCATACGGAAAGAGGCCCGTCGTCGCCTCACTCGGTGACCACGTGGCCTGCTCGTTTGCGATTTGGTCGCCGATTCCCCACCGTAGATTATATAACGTCAGCGCATCGTTGCACATATGCGTGTCGCATGTGTTCGACGCAGCCGCACGTTTCAGAATTATGTATACGGCTACCGGGAAAAGATGCGCACACATCGGCGAGTTTTATCGATGGAAACTTCGATTTTCTGCACACATTAAAAAAAAAAAAATCGCATGAAACTTAATGTACCGGACTGGAAGTTTTTATGGAAAATCTGGTATATTACATTTCATATAGAATTGTGATGAAAAATTAATATTGATTGTATTAAAAACATTGGGAATAATTAATTTTCTATGAGCGTACTTTTATTTTTATACTTCACTTGAATTTCAATGAACAAGTATATTAGTTTTTAATCACAATTGTACATTACATTTAATATAACAGTTACTTTACTTCTACTATATAAGTACTTTAAATCCCATGATTTACTTTAACTTCACCGTAAAAGTCCATCAACTTTTCACCACAATTGTACATTAAATTGAATGTTCCAGTTTTTGCATAAAAACTTCCAATCCGTTGGATTAAATTTACAATTTTATTCAACAGTGTTCCATCCGAGCATATCCGTCTCATACCTTCCTGATTTTGTGCATCGAGCTATAAAAAAATCTATGTCCCGAAACATAGCTTATTAACCGCTGATCGGCAGGACGAAACTAAAGACTGTTAATGGAAAAACGTCTGTAAAAAAAAAAATGAATCTCCGAGAAGTTGCGATGGACACGCGTTGATGCTGCTGCACATTGAAGCGGAAGGATAGGAGAGCCGCGCTATTTAATAAAGAGTCAGAGGTTAATGCTAATTAGATCTCCACGCATGTTCTCGTCACAGCGGGAGAGCCGCGTTCCCTCCTCGAATCCAGAGGAACAAACGAGAATTCGAGCGACTCGGAGTTTCGTGACCCAGCAGCACTGCCAGCGGACCCCGAGCTAGGTCGCGTATCTACGAGGACGATCGATCTTAATGCGAATCTGGCCGCGCACAGCGCGGAGGGAAAGTTATTCCATGCCTAGAGATTAGCCTCCTCCCGCCGGCTGCTTCGTCGATGCTGCGCCCGATGGAGCAGCAAGAAGGCGGTCCGGGCACGTTAATTCACCGGGTCATATCGTGGTCAGCAGCGTTTAGGATAAATGAGATTCCCGAACGAGCAATTTTTTTTATTTTTATTTAGTTACAATTAAAAGTCGGTTCGTCGAGTAATGAGCAATTATGATTGTCAGTTATGATAATGGACAGCTACAAAGTCAAGGAACCTCCAGGTCTTGACGCGCGGGGCGCAAGTGCGCTCCCGAAGAAGACTGTGTCGTAGGTAGCAGCGTTTAGGATAAACTACATTTCCGAACGAATTATTATTATTTTTTTGTAATTAAAAGGTAGATTGTCGAGTAATGGACACACCCAGAAAAAGAAAAAGAAAGAAAAAGATTAAGTAAAATATTTATTTGATTTAAATAAATATTTATTTAAATCAAATAAATATTTTACTTAATCTTAGTACACGGTGGCCGTCAAATAAATTTTTTTTCTGGGTGCAGACATAATTGCATACTTGTTTGTTGTCGCTCGGAGGACTGGTGTAGTTTGTCTTAGCTGATCGAAGTCAAGGAATTTTTTTTATCTCACTGACAAACAATCAACCCAAGATTCCGACGGGGATGTTAAAAAAAAAAAATTAATTGGTCGAAAAAATATCTTAATGTCCCAAAAATATTTTGGTGAAATCATAGAAAAGAAACTCTTGACCTAACCAATCATTTAGTTGTTCTAGCAAAATATTAATTTTAGAGTACAATTTTTATTTCTTATGAATATTTTGTACATTTAAGACGAAAGATTTGTTTTTTTATTTGCCAAAAAAGTACATTAATGTTCAATCAGTGTGAGTAATGTAATCAAATTTTAAGTTCCAAATCGTTAGATGCAGATAGGGAGTCGTGCGAATATCCGTCTCACCGTGCGCACCTTTCAGTTCCACACTTTAATCGCTCTTCCGACAATAATTTGAGCAAGAAGTTAAAAACCTTCATAAACATCATTTTTATGGGAAAAAAAATGTTATTACAGTCCGGGTTGTCGAGGCCCCGAGACTTCGGGACGAGGAGTCGTCCGCCGTGTGCGAGACGAGAGGAGCGCGAGTTTCAGGAGGTTTGGAAAGCAGAAGTCGAGGGAACGGCGCGGCTCGGTCGGAGTGGGGAATCGAGCCGAGTTCATATTTGTGCATTACGCTCACGTGCAACGATACAATAAGGATTCCTCGGTATCGGGGGATGCATGCCAAGTATATACGGGAGACGCGACCGGGACTTCGCTCCTCACGTTGCGATGGAGGGAAGACGGTACGGTGCAGCGGGGGACCCGGGGGACGCGGACGTCGCCCTGTCGTCTTCCTCGGGCGCGCACATGCACCCCGCGCGTCCAAGACCTCGAAGTCCCTTGACTTCGGCCAGCGAAGACAAACGACACGAGTCCTCCGGGGAACAGCCAACAAGTATGCAATCGTAACCGTTCATTACTCGACAAATGGACTTTTAATGAAAACGAAAAAAAGGTGTTCGTTCGGAAATCTCATTCATCCTAGACGTTGCCGACCACGATAGGCTTCTTCGGTCGGGGATGCACTGATAAAAAAATACGGTTGACTTAACTGAAGATTCGGTTGAATCAACTAAAGATTCAGTTGAATCAACTAAAGATTCGGTTGAATCAACTAAAGATTCAGTTGAATGAACTAAAGATTCGGTCGAATGAACTAAAGATTCGGTTGAATCAACTAAAGAGACGTTAAAATTGCAGCGCACATGTGTTTGAAATTTCAAAAACGGGCGGGCGATTCTTCGTCCAAAGTCTCGGGGTTTCGACAGCGCGGACTACGATAACAAATTTTTTTACAATAACAATTATGTTTATCATCGTTTTTAACTTCTTGCTCAAATTATTGCCAGAAGAGCGATACATCCAGAAAAATAATTTATTTGACGGCTACCGTTTATTTTAGTTAAACCAAATAAACGGTGGCCGTCGTATAATTTTTTTTCTGGTCGTAAAACTGAAGGGAAAAGCGCCCGGTGACATGGATACGCGCAGGGTGAGGTCCCTGTCCTGATTAACCCTTTATAAGTTTTATTTATCAAAGGGTTAATCACCGCCCGTAGACGCATCGAATATTTTGAATCGACAACGCGGACTATAATAACATATTTTTTTCCCATAAAAATGATGTCTATCAACCATTTTTATTTCTTCTTAAAATTATTGCCAGAAGAGCGACAAAATTATGGAATCAAAAAGCGCACGGCGAGACGTAGATTCGCAGGGTGAATTCCCTATCCACAGCGGCGATATCCGAATGTCCCGAACTCCGCAGATGTAGCTGTGCACATTAATCAGCCTCGTCGTCGACAGCACTGTCTCAGCGTGACGAGAGGCGACGTCGATAAGGCGTATTCCCCGGTCTCGACGCTCCGGGTGCGGAAGCAAATTAGATAATTCGCAGGCGAGGAGCGAACGCAGCTTCTTCGCCTATCGGTGTGCTCGGTTCACCCAACAGCCCTCGTACGAGCATGTCGCAGACGCAGAGACAACACAATCTCTAACGGGCCTCGAAACTTTCTGGAGTCGATTTTCGAACACTTATTTTACTGGTTGGCTCGGTTCTTGTAAGATTGTAAGGACCAAATAGTTATTTTTTTTACCTCCACCCTCACCGTACCTATTATCATTACATCGGCGATGGACCAAATAGTAAGGTAAACGGACCAGTAACTGGACACGTGCCAGTTACCGGACAACTGGTTGATTTTCCTGACCAACAATATCGCCCACCAGATGCTCCGCACTTTTCCAT
The DNA here is from genome assembly GCA_030522725.1 of Ichneumoninae sp. B BG-2022a. Taxonomy (NCBI): domain Eukaryota; kingdom Metazoa; phylum Arthropoda; class Insecta; order Hymenoptera; family Ichneumonidae; species Ichneumoninae sp. B BG-2022a. The sequence goes on along the minus strand of JAPYZD010004687.1, from coordinate 1,022 downwards.
CCTACCTAGTTATAAAAACCACACTATTAAAAAAATGCTAAGTTCAATGTAGAGGACGGAAAGTTTTAATGCAACAAATCCATAAAATTCATCGTACAATCGCGATGAAAAATGAATGAACTTTTACATTGAAATTGAAGTAAATTATTAACAGTGAGGTATTTCCAAAGTGTTTAATATACTGTATGTAATTTTTTTATCACAATTTTACATGAAATTTAATATACCACTTTATGGATAAAAACTTCCAGTACCCGTACACAGAATCGCATATGAATTTTTTCCGAATTTCCGAACCAACACAATTGCTGATCGAAGGTCTCGATGGCCCGCCCGGAAGTCGCCGGATTTTTCCACCTCCACCCGATCATCAGAGGAGCGATCTTTCTCCACAGTGTCTGGCAATTAGCGGTGCGAATAATGCCAAGAGTATTTGTACTTCTGCCTGTTACACGTAGAGCCGGAGCGAAGAGGCGACTCTCACTCGAGCGATCGGTATCTCACCCCTTTCCGAAACCGGCAGCCCCATGCATCAGCGCTCGCATAAACGTCGCCCGTTCTGTCCCCCAGCCCCGCCGAGCGGCTGAAGAAGGGTCCCATAAAATCTTCCCCCGCGAACGCGATAAGAGTTATCTCCGTTCTCTAATTGAAAGTTAATTGGTCCGGCACGGTTAGCGAGCCGTCGGGAGGACGACGGTACCGTTACCATGTCGCTCGGGACCTTTTACCGCCGCCACCGCTCCGTACGTACGTGTGTGCGCGCGCGTTCGGCCTAGGGCGGCAATTTAGGCACGAAAGCGTACCTACAATAACCGGAGACCGAGACATCCTACGCAGCCTATCTTGCAAGCTTCGGCCCTAATGGGGTAGAGCGGGGCAAAATGGGGCAACGGGGCAAAACGGAGTTTTCGGGCAAAGCGGAGTTTTGGACAAAACGTCATTTTCCAATAATTTTTGGATGCCCGAATTCGCCCTATCGGATACATCAGGCTTTTCTGCCCAGTTTTGCCACCTTGTCCGAT
>JAPYZD010004686.1:0-10935 GCA_030522725.1 Ichneumoninae sp. B BG-2022a | reverse complement strand
TTGTTTGAATGTGCGCGACTCGAGGACAATATCGACATCCCCCCCTCGACGGCCCACGATCAAGGAACAGCAAAGGAACGAGAGCCGACGTGCTGACGCTGAGGAAAATAGGAGGATCGTGGACGAGGGGAAAAAGCCGCCAACAAGACTGTCCGAAAAAGCAGCCTCGAAAAGCCCGCCGAAACGCCGCCGCCTGCCGCCCGCTGGGATCGTCGACGCACGGCATCGATCGACGATTCAGCGGGGCCTCTGTCGCCACCTCCCGTAGACCGGAAGAAAAACGCCCGTCTATGACTCCGATTACCGACCGACGCTGACGCACAGGTGCTCTCGTCCCCCACCACCAGCGCCAACGCCGACGAAGAAGAAGACCCCGCCATGTCCCTTACTCTCCGACCCGAGCCGCGTGGCGTGTAGACGTGTGTGTGAGTCCGGGCGTTATTAGTTGTAAGCCCGGACAGGAAAATTGTAAAATATTGTACAAAGTGTCGAGTGAGTGAGCCCCAGACTACTCGTAAGTTTTTGCCCGCATTTATCCCGACCCCTTTGACCCGTTTTCCACCCCCGAGCCCCCCTTATTTTTATAGAATTCTCCGCCGAGCAAGTACGCACGTATTCAAATAGTACATTTCGATACGAGTACGAAAAACTTTTTCTGACGAGTGTGAGTGTGAGCAGCACGTGCCGAAGGCGAGTGTTGCAATCACACGAGTTCAGAAACCGTTTTTCGCACGTGTATCGAACAAAATTTTATTTCACGAGGTGTGAAAATGGGGGTTTTTGCACGCGAAGCGTACGAAAAAACCGCCATTTTCCCACCGAGTGACATAAATTTATTTTCGTTAATCTCATGACTGGTCTCGTACTTTAGTGCGTTATGGATTCAGCGTTCAGTCCTTCGACCTCTAAGCGTAAGCATAATGTATTTACACCGGAAAAAAATTAGAAACGCTTTCGAAGCTCGATAAGGGAGAGATGAGCACGTTGTTAGCGGGCCCGTATGACAATTGTAAGTTAACGATCTCTGACATTAAAAAAATTTGGCTGCAATAAGACGGGCAACTCTCTTGGGCCAAACGTAAACTGTGGATTTCGTGATGCAGGTTTAAAGTTATTTAAAATATGTGGGTGCTGTAATTTTTTGGATATGTATCAGGCTATATCGCTTAACACAGTTTGACTGTTCAGTTATCCGAATTTTCGTTAATCCGAACGAGCTCCGGTTCCAATTGGTTCGGTTAATCGAGGTTCTACTGTATTTGAAATATTCATAAAAATGGAATTATTCGAAATATTCGAATATTAAATTCAAGTTTCGAATTTAATTATTCATCTTCACTTCATAATGAATTATTCAATGTTCAATTCATAATGAATTATTCAATATTCAATTCATAATGAATTATTCAATATTTTGATTATTCGCACATCCCTACTTATAACGTAACAAATGCATGATGCTGCCGTTTGCACAGTTTTTACTGTACATTAGGATCTCGATTTTGGCGCCCTAGATTTCTTCAACAGTTTCCCCCACAGACCGCATATCAATCGGCGTGGACCGTGGAGGGGGAAGCTATGGAGCATGTGGGACAGTTACTATGTGCGGGGCATGCGGAACCTCGATTTTGTTAAGTGTAATGCGGAGCTGGTCCCGCCGCTGTGAACGAAATCAAGGCCTTAGTATATGTACAATAGTGTATATACATTATGATACAATACGATTGTACCGAAAATGATAAAATGATATATTTAAGGGTCGTACGATATGTTACGTGGCCATGTACCCCGCAATATCCGGGTGATATAGCCGGTAAAACGGTTTTCTTTCTAGTTTGGCATCTGATATATTTAACGGAGTTAATTATTGTAGTTCATGTAAACAACATAACATATACTAAGACATTTATTAAGACAATAATATTTTGTGTGATCCCTGTATGCTTCCCGAGGCCTGAGTCGATTACCATTATTACTATGGCCATATCATCCGACGTGTAGGTTTTATTTACCGTGTATACCCTATCGGGTTTTTACGTACCCCAGCCCTTATAATACCCCTCTTAAAACTTATAATGTCTTCCATTCACTCACATATTTCCTGCAATAAGCATTTTGTTCCTTACACACTATCCCTTTGATTTTCTCACCCACTTCTCCAACTCTGTCACGTACTCGCACAGAGGTATACCTGGTCCCCCTTGTAAACTAATATCAATTTTCCGTTCCAAATATTCTCCTTGTAAATAACCCTTCCATGCAATCAGACCATCTACCAGCTCCCCTTTCACTTTCCGTTTCAATTCCTCGCACTCCAAGATATGAACTAAAGTTTCCTCCTTTTTTCCACAAAGGGCGCAGCTTACTGCGTTACCTTAAATCCCTTACTTTTGCCTTTCCCTATGTACATCTCAATCTAACCCACGTTTCCTTAATCTTCCCTCTTAAATTCTGGTCTTCCCAGTATTCCTCCATTTCCACTGTCACTTTCCTATCCTTGTATCTTCTGCAAAAGTTCGATTTATCGCTCTTTTAATTTTTCCCGAAAGTATTTGAATATACTTCTTCATCGTGTTTCCCGTCGAGAACCAGACCCTTTTCGTCTTTTTTTTGTTTTTTCCGCCTTTTTTTAAATATCATTATTTTCGTTTTTCCTATATTGACTGTCAGTCTATTCTTTTCCACAAATTTTTCCAGTGCTGCAATCATACTGGTCAGGCCCTGCTCATCTTCCCATATCAAAACGATGTTGTCCGTAAATTTGTAAGTAAACATTTTTTGCCCCTATGACCGAGCCGCCTATGTTCGCCCCCACCCAAATGTTATCAATATCTTCTTCTTCTTCTTCTTCTTCTTCTTCTTCTTCTTCTTCTTCTTCTTCTTCTTCTTCTTCTTTCCTTCTTTGGCTATCGCCCTCTCGTGAGAGCATGTGCCACTATCAATATCTTTTATGAAAAGATTGAGGTGCGGGCTCATAGGGCAGCCCTGTCTAATCCCTGGCTCCACTTTAAACTTCCCCTTGATGCCTTCCCCAGCTATAAACCTCCTTCCATGTTTCCCCGTATATTTTTTCAATAGTTTCCAACATTCTACCCTGGATGCCTACTTTTTCTAATTTCCCCAACAATAAGTCTCTATCTACCGTGTCAAAGGCAGCTTAAAACTCAACATCATATAATTTGCCCCTATCCTTCTTTAGTTTGTTATTAATAACTGCATTCAAAACAAAAATATCGTCCCGGGTCTCTCCGCCACTCCTGAAGCCTGCCTGACTTTCCTTAAATATATTGTTTCTTTCTAACCATGTTCTCGATCTCCCTGTTAATATATTTGCAAGCAGCTTGTACCCCGAATTGAGCAGCGAAATTCCACGATAGTTAGATGCCACCATTGCGTCTCCCCCTTTATGAATTGGGTAGATTCTTCCGGTTACCCATCCCCTAGCTATTTCCCCATTTATCCACAAATTGTTTATAATTTCCGTCAATTCCCCCAGCCCTGTTTCCGGCAATCCCTTCAGAAATTCCACAACAATACCATCTTTCCTTGGGGCTTTCTTCCTTTTCGTTCTTCTAAACCCTTTGTTCAGCTCTTCCCACTGGATATCCCCGTTAATATTCCCCCCTCACTCCTATCTCTGCTTCCCGTTTTCCTTTTCCTTTCCCTTGCCCTGCATCTCCCCGCCCAGTAATGTTTTGAAATGCTCTACCCACTCCCTTTTACTTATTTGTTTGCCCATAACTGCTCTCCTAAGCTTAAAAGGTTTAATTGCATCCCACATCTTAACTATGTTGTCACACTTTTCTATTCTACGCAACTACTTTTCACACTCCTCTTTTTTTGTCGCCTGTTTACCCTTTTCAATTATTTTTTCGCCTCGACCAACTCCTCTCTCTGTCGTTCCCCTTTATTCCCACTTTTTGCCCTGATGGAAGCTTTCAATTTTGTCCACACTACCCCTCTCTGTTCTCTGATCGCTTCATCTAACTTCCTTTGCCCTATTTCTGCTACTTTCCTTACCTTAGTCATACCAGTTCTCCCCGCCGCTGCCTTTATAATTGGCAACAATCGATGCCACCGATCCCTTGCCTCTTCAGGTATTGCTATTCCCAACCATGCTCGAACTCTATTTCATACTTTTCTCTTGGCTCATCCTTCCTAACTAGAACGTCTCTTTAACACGTTGGTCTTCTCTAACGTCCCTACCACCCTTTCCCAATTGTCCCCGCTTATGCCCGAAGTTAAAAGTGACTGGGAGATGATCTGACTCTACCCTGATTTCCACTTTCAGTTTATTATCATATGTTCCATTTCCTCGCTGACTAATATATCGTCTAAAACCGAGCGTTCGTTAACTCCAAGGAAGGTTAGTCATCCTTCCCAATCTCCCTCACATCTTCCATTCATTATTAACAACAGGTTAATAATAACCTCGGAGGTTGTTAATAATAACAAACATCGTCGGTCAAACACATCCATCAGTCTTTTTCTTTCTTTGTTCTTGACCGCATCTCTCGAAGCTCTATTATCACAATAAAAATGTCCTCCCCGCAGGTTCCCCTGCTTTTCCCCAGTTCGCGCATTCATATCACCAATTATCATTATATGTTCATATTAATTTTTCGCTTTTATTATAATATTTTCCAACTAAGCCTTTAATTCCTTAAAGCTGCAATTATTATACACTGTTCAAACTTTTAACCGATTCTCCTCTTTGCCTAATTTTACTCCGTCTATTATAAGTCCTTCTTTCCATTAATTCCACAGTACGTTTCCAAATATACATTTCTTTAAACCTACTATTTGTTCTCCCATCGCCCTACCTCGCTTACACTTTCTCACTGCCGGCTTAGTGATCCACTTACAGTCTCTATCCAACTCACTTATTAACACATTTTCATCCTTTTTTTCCAACTATGTCCGCTTCCTCTCATTCCTCTGCACCCGGCACTCCGGTATCTATCGTTGTCTGCTTCCGTTGACAAGGTCCATTCTAAATCATTCCAGCTTTTCCAAACGCCGTTAGTCTACATTGTTAGGTGTCCTGTGCGTCCCTCCTCCCTTCTTCTTCTTCTTCTTCTTGTTTCGTCAGCTTTTTTTGTCAGCCGTTGATCCATTGCTGCCTCTCCTTCTCCCGCTGTGCAGTGTCATGCATGACCACTATGCCTCCTTGGGTGAAGCGGCTCTTCCTAACAATTTCTATTTTGTTCTGCACTGTCTGCAGCCCCATATTCTTATACTGCTCTTTCTTCTTCCCCTTTCTTCCATCTCCAATCTCCATTCTTCCTGGCTCAGCTTCTTCGGCTGCTTCCCGCTTGGGAAGTCCATTCTACTTCGCTCCGCTCCACTCCATTCGTCGCACTTTTGCTTTTTCCCTTCAGTGTCTCTCGTTCATTCTCCCGCCAGTTTGTTACTACTCCCTTCGCGCTCTCCTTGCTCAGTTCCATTTATTTCACACAGGTTAGAATTACCGCCGTCTATCCTCTTCCCATCCTGTCCTGTCTCTGATTCTGTGTATGGTTGCTCGCTTCTCTCCTGATTCAGCTCCAAAGGACGCCTCACTCACGGTTTTGAAACTCCTACTCTTTGACAGACCCTCTCGCCTCTTCGCCCCACTCCCATCGTCCACGTTTTGTTTTTGTCCTTGTCCAACTATCAATCTGTCCAGCATTCCCACTAGCACACTTCTTTCCTTATCCCAGCGCTGCCTTTCCTCGTCCCTTTGTTTTTTTAATTCCTCAATATGTTTTCTCTGTCCTGAATAATTCTTTCTCCACTGCGTACAACAGTCACACTGTCCCCCTGTGGAATGATATGCACTTGCGTCCATATCATTCCTCTCCTTCCTCTCCGCGCCTCCTATTTCCTCGAAACTTTGGTCATCCACTGCTTCTTCTTCCGGTACTTTCTTCTTCCAAGCAAGCTGCCACCCCCTCTCCCTTTCCGCGAGACTGGCTTCTGCAGTCTGCCCCACTTCTTCTTGCTCTCGGTCTTCGCTGGGTCTTCCTTAGTGGCGCTGCCATCGATGTCGACGCCTGTTTCCTTCGTCACCAGTTCGGTTTTTTTGCCCATTATCGCTTAGTCAACTTTCTACCTTATCTACTCCACGCTCCCTGACTTCACTCGCGATTCCCAACCCCTCCTAACCTCACTTCTGATCGCGCAATTTTTTCCGCACTTACTTCACTTTTCCGTTGCCAAAACCTTCCACCTTCACTTGTGCCTTGAAAACACCCATCGTCACATCTTTGCCTCACTTTTCTACCTCTTCTATAAAACCAGTTGACTGTGAGACGCATAAAACCTAGCACTAAATTTGACGCGATCCGTACTGCCAAACCCACAACCGGAAGTCCTATCATCCGTAGTGTTTGGGTGATATGGCCAATCGCAAATATTTATGTGTAAAGTTGCAATTAAATCACGCATCGGAAATATCGAAAATTCTGTTAGCGTCCACAATTTAGAGCGTGTGCGCGCGAGTTAAACGACTAAGCGGCGAAAAGTTTGCAAGTGATCGAAAAGCCGAACAAGAGAAAGGGGAGAGGTTTTTTCAAAGAAAGGAACCGCGAGTAGAAGCAGTGTGCGAAAGAGAGTTTGAACGAAGAGACCTGTACGAGCGTTGAGTGTAAGCCTGGTAAGGTCCCGTGCGCTGACACCATACGTGTTAAGTTTCCTTTGAAATTCCGAGCGTTAGCCTTACACAGTTAGTTAATCAAAAGTTTTCGTTAGTTCTGTTTTCTTTCCAATACGACGAGGGTGCAGTATCGAATGTTTATTCCGTTCCTATGAGTGTACAATTAACGTGTGCATAAGATTAAAAGTAATAGTTCAGTTTCTTTCGTATCTGTGTGTGTAAGAATTTATTCCGCAGCCATCTTATAGTTACTAGTTTTTATCAATTCTAAGTGGACTATTTCATTTCGATGTTTCTAGAATTGGTTACGACCAAAATTGAAAAGTTTTTAACATCCAATTGTCGTTGTTTAAATTACCGTGGCCACATCACTCCAACGTACCTTAATTGTATGAAAATTGTATTATTTTTGTATTAGACATAGATTGTCATATGATGAGTTACGCGTGACACGTAACGTATAATACGTAACGCGTTCCTAATAATATGACTCACTCTACTGTGAAATCTGCATTACGTTTTACCAATAATTCGTCCTACTCTGCTGTGAAATTAGCATTATAAGTTACGCGTTTACTTTACCCTGAAAATGCAAAGCGTCCTTAAGAGCAGGTGAAACACTATGCGAGAGAGACAGCGTCAGTGGTGCTCTCGGCGGAGCGAGAGAGATATCCTGAGAACGTGTTAGCTACTCCGGGTTCTGCGATTGAGCCGTTACCTCAAATATTCTCGCCGAGGAGAATTTCCTACTGGAAACCCTATTTGTTCTCCCCTTTTATTTTTAACCCGGGGCGCCAGGTACGACCGTTCGTACCGGGTAGTATTTCCAGACTAATTGCTGTTAATCTCAAGGGTAGAGTGGCTGGTCAGGGGCGCGTTCGATCGGTAAATAAACTATAGTAAAAAATGACTCTAAACTCTGATTTTATTACAACAAAAATTATTGACTCGACGGGAAGGAAACCGGGCGAATCCCGTAGGAAAACCTTCCACCAAATTAACAAATGGGCGTGTCCGTCACAACCCGACGGCACACGCGGCAATAATTTAAAAATCATTTCCAAATTCTTTTTGGATTCTCGTTTCTCAAGGGACGAATTAAACTCCTGACTTAATGAAGTGTCTCGAATGAAAGGTCAAGTACGTTGGTAAGGACTGGAGTGCTATTCGAAAAGATCTTGACGCATACCGCTCGAAAAGGTGAAATTGAGAGGCTGCTCTGCGAGGTGCCAGTTACGGTTATGCTAGGTCGTGTGAATTGGAGTAGGAGCAAGGGAGAGGGATGAAGCGCGATTGATGAGTGTGAAACGTTTTTAGGGGATTCTCTCGCGAACTGTGAGTGTGACGGTATCAACAGCTCACTCTCGGATCACAACGTTCTGATTTTACGCACCCGAGCAGCTAAGGGTTTTCGAAACCGTTAGCCCTTTCATAACCGATTGCATAACCGATATTTATTGTTACTTTGGTTTGCCGTAATTAACGTTCGGTCGCGTCATTGACCATCGGCTCAAATAGAATCGCTTGTCGTTTTTCGTATAAGTTAGTTATTTAATCGCTTCAAGAAAAGGGCCGGGTATTCGACGGGTTTGCATCGTCTGTACCAAGCTTCTATGTGGAATTGGCTGAGAATTGCAATGGATTTCCTATGTTGTATTGTAGTGTCATTGTTAAGGCAAGACGTGCGGGCCTTTGCGCCGTTCTTTCACGCACGATAAAATTCAAGGCTTCGGTCGATGTGCATCCGCTTGTCGGGCTACACAGCGAAACCAAAGCTGAAACTGCAAGAGTCCGAATCGCCCCGGCTTCGCCATGTACGACGCCATTTTGCATGCACCCCGATGCCGGTAATTAATAGAAACGCCCGGCATCTCGTATATTTCCCACGTAGACAGACCCTCACGTCGTCGCGCGTTGGAGACTTTTTGGTGAACAAGAGTCTTTCTGACCTTCCCGTGCGAGGTCGAAGACACACTGCTCAACATGGCTGTCCATTTTGTTGGTTATCGCGTATTTCTTTATGTGTGTGAATAACGCGTAGATAAATGGGGGGCAATGAGGATCATACATTGGGGACGAGTACTCGAACGGTGAAACGTGTTGACAGTACGTTACCTCAATGTGCCCATAGAATCTCTCTTTATCTTTAATGGGAGGTGTAAGCGAAACTTACAGCCACAGCACGCCAAGTCTATGTTCTGGCCTACTAGAGGCACTGTTAGTTTCTTCGGAGAGAGCCTACTGGATCCTAGGCGACGAAACCCAGTGGACTCATATCCGTGGGCATGTTCGAGCAGTGATGCAATGAACCCGTCCACCGATCAGACCGCACATCTACTAGTTGTGTGGCTCAGGTCCGGGAGCCCGCTACAGCACTCGGCTCGTCCACATATTTTCAGAGTGGAGAGATGGTCGACGGAGAGCCGTTCTTGCGAATCATGAGTTCATGCCTGTTTATGGAGTCACCGGTCACCGTACTCTTGAGCTCGAATGGTGTCGTGGTGCGTTGCGGAAGACCAGCGGACGTGTAATCGAATTTTTGTATCATGATGTCTGCTGGCCAGCGACACTTAGGCGTCAAATCAAATCAAATCAGGCTCGTATTAGGCCTAAGTGCTGAGATACCCTGGATAAAAGAGCCAAGTACGGCCGCAAACTGCGGATGACCTTTGTACACATACGGCCCGCTGCATATACATATCGGGCTCCAGGCCGCATATTCGTTAGATACGCAACGTATTAATTTCGTTCGTTTCTTTATAACGAAGTCGGTTTATGACAACTTATGAAAGCCGGGGTTCCATTATCGGGAGAACATGTTCGGAGAGCGCATGCAACGAACCCGCCCTGAAGATCAGACTGCACAACTGCTACTTGTTATGTGACTCGGGTGCGGGAACTTGCGAAAGCCTCTGCCTCGTCCACATGTTTCGAGAGTAGAGAGACGGTCGACAGAGGGGTGCTCTTGCTATCGTGAGTTCATGTCCTCTTGTCGATTGGCTCCTGATCCCAACGAAACATTACCACATGTGGAGGAGTAGGCTGGTGGTGCAAAACACATACCGCCCGTTTATTATGGGGCTGTGTTTGTCCCATGCAGAGGATCTCCTCTGGATTTTCTATTATAGTGGTTCCCGAACCACTTTTTCGCAGAAAAACAACCTCAGAAAATTCTTGGTGCTTGCCGGGGATCGAACGCGGGCCTACTGCGTGTGAGACGCCCTCCGATCCACTTGGCCACGCTCACCCCTGAATTGAAGGCAGTGGATCCCCCGACCCCTCAAGGTGTAGAGGGTCCCTATCTTGCTCTCTTCTTCCCTCTACCGGCAACGAAGCGACCTCCGGTCCTCCCGTTACAATATATAAATGTATAAATCTGTTTACCACTACGTGCCTCTTTTGATGGAACTTATAATCCATTTTTTAAATCATTTTGGTAACCATTATCTTTGGTACCATTTTTACTTTTTTTAAAAAGTATATATTTTGGTTTTTGTCATTAGTCTCACTACATGTCTATCTATCCAGTGCATCGTACAGAATACTGACTGAATACTTGTTAATAGTTAATTATGTATAAAATTATATATATACACAAATCGTACCTAAGAATAAAAAAGGCGAGTTAACAGTAATTGGAGAATAAAAAATGATGCTGTAGTCGACGTGAAAATGTGATGACTAACGTCAAGGGCAAATTGCGAGTGTTACGGGCTTGACGTGAGCTTATGTTACGTCCCGGTTTTCGCGAGTTTCGGGTCTCTCGAAACTTCGCGGGGATCGGTGCGTCACTCTCCTCGGCTAGAGCGTTTTCCCACGAGTCGAGTCGCGAGTCGAGCCGGGGTGTCGGATGACACCGCGGGCTCTCGCGATGCGCTCCAAGACTCCCGGAAATCGTTCAGCATAAAATGACCCCAGGAAATTAATAAGCGGAACAGGGTAAGAGGTTCGGGGGACGCGGGCTCGACGACGCGGTCGGGGCTTGCAAATTCCTGCACGCGCCGTTCGGCCTGCACCCCGCAGCTGCGGAGTCAACCCGAAACTGATGTATGTCCCCGGTCGGTCGTGGCTTTGGAAACCATCGGACGATTGAGGGAAATTAGTCTTCTCACAATAACGATCCAAGATAGATCGGTTTGGAGTGTCTCCGCAGTACGTGGCTCGCGCAGGTCTAGTAAACCTCCGAAGTTAACGCGTGACTTAGCTACACAGATAGTACGCAAAAAGGTCGCGGTCATCGCTTCGCGAGTGTGTTCCGTAGCGGCATAACATCGCACTGTGCAATAGCAGTTAATAAA
>JAPYZD010004685.1:0-10935 GCA_030522725.1 Ichneumoninae sp. B BG-2022a | reverse complement strand
TATGAATTTTTTCAGATTTTTATAACATCGGGAAGTGTTTGCAATTCTTGCCCGAATTTCTCGAATTTAGGCGAAATGAACACCACTCGCTGGAGCTACTTTAAACGATAAGTGTATGTTTGGTCAGTTCATTACGACTGTCCTTGGACTTTTGTTAAATATTAGTGCAGTTTTATTTCATTAATTTATTTTTTTTATTCATAAGTTCCTAAGTCTCCTTTTTCTCTGACTTATCGTTTTATCCATCAACCGCGATTCACCGGGTCCACTTCGATCTCACCGTATATGATCTTGGAAAGATCCGGCTTGTTAACTCTTCGTGCACATTCTTTATCGATAAAACCGACAAAAATGAATTTATCAAAATATTGAGTTTTCATTTACCGGAATATAAAATAATTAATGCACTGGGCAGTCGAGCAGGATTCAGGCTGAAGGTCCTTGGGCTGTCGCGAGAACCAAGATCGCGATCAGAATTGTAATTAAGCGATAAGTGTATGTTTGGTCAGTTCGCTACGAATATACTCGGATTTTTGTTATTATTAGTTTTATTTTATTTTATCAATTTCTTTTCGCAATTTGTACGTTCCTAAGCCTCCTTCTCTTAGGAGAAGTGGGTTTGCGAAGGATTCGCAAACCCACTATTTGCCCATGATTTACGATTCACCGACTCTCCTCGGTGGGTGTATTTCGACCTCACCGACGAAGATCTTGGAACGATCTCGCTTGTTACCTCTTCGTGCATATTTCTTATCGATAAAAACGATTGGACCTATTAAAATATTTATTTTTCATTTACCGGAATTTAAAATAATGAATGCACTGTGGATTCGAGCCCGATTCGGGCTGAAGGTCCTTGGGATGTCGTGAGAGCTGAGATCGCGGTCGGAATTATAATTAAACGACAAGTGCGTGTTTGGTCAGTTTGAACACACACGCTTTGAACACACTTGGACTTTTTTATTTTTTAAAATTAATTTAATTTGTGTTATTAACTTGTTTTCGTCATTTGTAAATTCTTAAGCCAGCAACATGTTTGGAGTCGGGTTGCGTCTGGTATACGTGAATTGCGAGTTTGGGCTGTTCGGCCTTGTAACGTGCCGTTTTGTAAGAAATATCCTTCAAGTTTGACGTATCAGAAATAAATCTATGACGCCTCAATGCCGCGGCGCGGATTAGAATTTATTAATTAAGCCCGAAATATGCGATATCTAGTCCGATCTAATTTTGGGCAGAGAGATAGATCAGCGAGTTCGGAAATCAGCGCATGGCCAACCGGTATAATGATATTCGAAATCGTATACCATGCTAATGAGGCGCGTTGCTCGCATTCGTCGGGAGATCGGGTATCGCCCATTAGCCTTCTTGGCTATGGACTTCCCTTCCTGTCCTATTATATTTTTCGTACTTAATTTTTGCATGGTTTTGCGTATCAGTTTACAATAATTAAATCTTTTTATTCGATTTAAATTTTTATATTAAATAGAAAAATGTACGACATTTTTACCGTATCTTATTTTTAACCAGAAAAATAATTTATTTGACGGCCACCGTTTATTTGATCCAAGTAAATTATTTATTTGAATTAAGTGAATAGTTACTTAAATGAAATAAATGTTTATTTAAAGCAAATAAATATTTTACTTAAACCAAATAAACGGTGGCCGTCAAATAAATTATTTTTCTGGGTGCATCCTCAACGAGGTGCAAAATTATGTGTGAAGCTCTAGGTAGGCTCATGAACAGTAAATTTATTTTTATTTTTTTTCAGCCACCTGGTCGTCGGCAAGTAGATAAATTGATCGAAGCGAACAAATACTTGGAGTTCACAGGTATGAGCCATTAGCAAAATACCTTTTTGTGTATGGACTTCCCTATGCGATTCTATTCATCTTATTTCGTTTTTGCATTTTTTTTATCGTTTTAAAATAATAAAACAATTTTATCGGATTAAAATTTTTATATCAAGTTGAAAAATGTACGTGATTTTCACCGTATCTTATTTTTAATCGGGAGTATCCTATTCGTAGGCTCGTGAACAAATTAATCTTTTTTTAGAGCCGTCCAGTAGTCCGTAGGTAGATTAATTGATCGAAGCGAACAAATGCGAGGATCTCGCCACTGTCACCAATCAGCGATACACCTTTTTGTCTATGAACTTTTCACTTCCTCTACAATAAAATTTTTCTCATTTCATTGTTGCATCTTTTTTTACTAGTTAAAAGTGATTAAATATTTTTGTATTGGATTAAAATTTTTATATGAAATTGGAAAAAGGACGAAATTTTCAGCGTATCTTATGTTTGCCCGGGAACAATGTACACCTACTTTTAGGTTCATGAAAAATATGTATATATATTTTATTTAATGCCGCCCGGTGTTCCACAGGTAGATAACTTGATCGAAGCGAACAAATAACTGCATCTCGCGACGATCATCAGTGAAACACCTTCTTGTCTATGAACTTCCCTTCCTTTCCTATTCAATATTAAAAAAATATATAAAAATGAAATAAAAATTCATTTTTATATATTTTTTTATTACGTGTTCAAAATATTAAAATTTTTTATTAGACTTAAATTGTTATATTAAAATTCACAACGTATGAAATTTTCCGCGTATCTTATTTTTGTCCGGGAACAGTGTACATCCTATTCGAAGGTTCATGAAAATATTTTTTTTTTTTAGGCCCGCTCGGTGATCCGCAGGTAGATAAATTGATCGAAGCGAACGGATAGTTGGGTCTCGCCGGCCCAAGATCTCCCGACTTCGGCAGTTACCGGCACGGTAGCTATGCATAGCGAAAGATGAAACAACATCGTTCGAAGCGGGGATAGAGAGTTCGAAAGCGCGAGCGAGAACGACGAGAAATTGATACGACGATAGAAGCCTCGAGAAAGACAGAGACCCTTCACCGGGGTACAGGTAAGACGATCGTTATGGTCCTCCGTCGTAAATGTAGTAATGTCAATGTCACAGGTGTACTTTAGGTGTACCACTTGGTTCCAGGGCGTGCCCCCCACCAGGTCGACGATTTCCTACTCGATTCCCATATATAAAGGGGTACGCCAACTTGGTACAGCATAACAGTCCACGTCTGTCAGCGAGTACTGGAAATCCAGCAGCGCTTACAAACTCAACCGAAATCATGCAGACCTTCGTGAGTAGATCTAAAAGAAACACACGCTCACATTAGACGAGCCAAACTTACAACAAAAAAATTATTTAATAAAATATATATTTTTATTGCTCAATAAAAAAAAATCATTAACCCGATTGACTACCTATCGAGATCGATACCACTGAAATTCTTAAATTTTTTTTTTATTTTAGCTTAGCAATTTTAATTAACGATCGAGATCGATACTCCGGAAAATATTTCATTATCTTTCTTCATTTAATTTTTTTTTTTTTTTTTTTTTTATTTAACTTATCGATTTTAATCAACTCGCGTATTCATTCAAAGAGCTGCTTACTGCCACACTGTAAATGGGCAACGCGCGCGCGTTGCAAAGATTTCCGCACGGCCGTGAGTTTCACCGTGAAAACGATCCTCCTCAGAACTGTACGCACCGTAACGCATTTTTTTTTTTTTTTTTATCATGCATCCGTTATAGCTCGTGCTATGAAAGGCGAAAAAAACGAAACTCGACACTGTGAGGTGACTCGCTATAACTATACGACTACGCAAGGTGCTCGCGCGCTTTCGCTAGCGTTATTGTAACCAAAGTAGTTCCGTGCATTGAAGTGCGTGCGTGTGTAGCACGCACTGACTAACGGCATATGTTTGAGGGTAAGAGTTGACGTGAACGCGACGTGCATCGGCGAGCGCGTATCTTCGGCGGAAAGTGCAAGTGTTTCATCGAGAATCGTGAAGAGGAGGGGGAAGCGTACGATAAACAAAGTGAAACGCATCGCGGTAATTCTGCGTACGCTTCTAACACGATTATCCCGTTGCGTTGCGAGGCAATTATTGTATTAACGTGGGCATGGGGAATTTTATCGTAGCGTGACGATTCACCTGAATCGTCGCTGAAGCGCGTGCCGCCCTGTTTGTTGTTATAGTTTGTTGCAAAACCGCGGGAAAGAGCTTACTATACACCCGAGATCCTGACCCACATATTACGACGTTTTCGCGGAAGCGATGAAAACATAGTCGAGAACTTGACCCATAGGAGAATGCAATCCGTATAAGTAATAATTCACTTTTTTATACTTATGCATTGTTCTTCGTACTATAATGAAATAACGACAACAAACTATTGGAAACGTAAAATCGCTATCGGGAATAATGGCAAAAATGGTATGGAAAAATATCGCGCTAATAATAAGATTTCCTTAGCTCTTAATAATGATTTATCATGAAAGACGATTTGCTGATATTATTGTTAAAGAATTTTTCATAAAAAAAATGGACCCGTTTTTTTGTTTCTCTTTTATAGATTGCAGATAAGGAATACTTTATTTTGTCAATTACTTAACGTACCGAATTCTTGTTTCTTTTCGACAACGTGGCAAATTTCGCAGTTTTAGAATTACGAAAACATAAAATGATCGATTATTTGTAATATTGCATTCGTTTCTTTTATAAGGGACGATTTGCTGATATTATTGTTAAAGAATTTTTCATTAAAAAATGGACCCATTTTTTTATTTTTCTTTTATAGATTGCAGATTAGGAATACTTTATTTTGTCAACTACTTAATATACCGAATTCATGTTTCTTTTCGACAACGTGGCAAATTTCGCAGTTTTAAAATTACTAAAACATAAAATGATCGATTATTTGTAATATTGCTTTCGTTTCTTTTATAAGGGACGACTAAATTGTATTAACTTTTTGAGTAACAGTGGAATATCCGTTGTAGGTTTAACGTAAAAAATTTCACAGTGTTATCAGGCGATTCGGTTTTTTTAATAATATTTCTTTGCACCATTTCAGATCGTTCTTTCCGCCCTTGTGGCCGTAGCAGTAGCAACCCCAGGATTGTATGCGTCCTACGGGTACCACGCCGGAGCCCCCATCGGCCACGACGGCAGGGTGGTCGACACCCCGGAAGTGGAGCATGCCAAGGCCGCTCACTTCGCCGCTCACGCTCACGAATCTGCGAGAAACGCTTACGGCTACGCTTACGCACCCGCACTCGCCTACGCTTCCGCCCCTTACGTGATCCACCAGGCTCATGGCTATCATCTTGCCGCCCCGCTCGCCGCTGACGGTCGCGTCGTCGACACCCCCGAAGTCGCTCATGCCAAGGCCGCTCATCTCGCCGCTCACGCACAGGTTTGTTCAACTCTTTAAACATTTTTTAACAAAAAAAATATCACCATAATTCGATTCAATTTTTACCCAATAAAATATCACCGTCATCTAACATCCTTAAAGTGATGTTATTTTCGTTATTTTTCATATTTAGTATTTCCTCACGGATTATTTATAAATTGCATAGAACAAAATTGGCCTGGGTTAAAGGAACTGATGTAGACTGAGTGAAAACAGATTTTCTTTTACCCGATATGTTAATTGTCTATAAGGAACTAAGTTAACTATTTTATCCCGCGAGTACGTTTACATCATCTTCAGTTTAAACAAAGTACACATAAAATTTAATGTACTCGTACTGGAAGATTTTATGCATAAACTGGAATATTAAATGTCATGTAGAATTGTGATGAAAAATTAACGAACAATGTATTAAAAACTTTTGGGCATACTTTAATTTTTATAATGTACTTGGATTTTACTAAAAGTCCTTCAAATCCAATAATGTACATCACTTTCACAGTAAAAGTCCATTAATTTTTATCACAATTATACATTAAATTGAATGCACGAGTTTTTGCATAAATATTTCCAGTCCCGTACATTCAATTTACAATTTTTTTAACCATGCAAAGCTGTGATGCTCTAAACATACTGTAGTAGGAGCGAAGACTCTTCATTGACATTTGTTAACTCGTTGTTCGATCTTTTTTTTCACAGGAGACCGCCAAGACCGCCGGACACGCATACGGCGCCCTCGCTTACGCGCATGCCCCGATCTACGGTTACGCATACGGACCCGCTGCACCTCTTGGACACGACGGTCGAGTGATCGACACACCCGAAGTCGCCCACGCCAAGGCAGCCCATCTCGCCGCCCACGCAGCCGCCAGTCATTAACGCATTCGTCGGATAAACGCGCTTTTATACGTATACTTGTAATGCCCAGAAAATTGTCACTCCCTCGATCTTGCTGAAATCATATTTACCGGTGAGGAGATAAAGAGGAAGTTAGAAATCTCCTTTTTTGTCTCCGTGGAACTGATATTCTGATTATGCAAAATTCTCACGCGCGAGCGTAATAAATACTCGTGTGAAACCAAGAAGTTTTGTCTCAATTTCTTTTAGAATTTAATACAAGTAAAATGACCTATTTTGATCGCCCAATCGCCGTATACAAGGTTCATCGCTCAATTCAGCGAAAAGTTTAAGGGCTTACACCACAGTAAGTGGATAAAAACGCATGCATATTTCGAGATTTTTTCTCGGTAAATATACGCTTTTCCGATTTAATTTTTTAGAGTGGAAAGGATGTGTTAAAGAATATTTAGGAATTTTTTCATTCTTTTTCATTATTATGCATTTTTTTATTGGTCGGCGTAAACAATTTTTTTTAAAGTTCCTTTGCAGTGAGCCTGATTTCAACTTGTAATTTTATCAAAAACAGAAAATGTCTATTGTTGTAAAAAAAATCTAAATTTTAGTGTGGCATAAGCCCTTAAAGCGTTTATTTCATGATAATTACGATAAGACAATCATGATTTCTCGGATCTGCCGATTTCCAGAGCCTTTCGTGCCATCTTTAACGCGCCTTCTCTCGTTTTGTGTCCCCCGATGAACCGAACCGTGTGACAAAATATGCAATCCTCGATCCCAGCCACTCGGGACAATTCGTCGTCGCGCAGACCGGCCCAGGCCTCCGGTAGAAACATCCTTGGAAATTATTTTAAGTATCAGTTAAAACCAAACAACTTAAATTTTATGAGTGAAAGGTTTCGAATCGTCTCCATTCTACCTGCACACGAAGCTTCCCGGTCCGACTGGTACCCCCTGCACTCTGTAAGTGTTATCCAAGAATATCGCGTACTTGATCGAGGGCTCTATAGTCATATCTTTCTCCAATTCGAAGAGCGATTCCTTCCAAGGCAGTGCTTTGACGAGTTCAATGATTTCGCCACTCGGATCGACCTGCGAAAGATGAAAATATAATCGTTCGTTACAGCTAGAGATGGACGCCGAGTTTGTGAACGCTTATTGTTTTTTATTTATTTTTTTTTTTTGTCGATAGACTGCCATGCGACCGACAATAGCCCGGTACGGAAATTGTCACACTGTGAGAGCAGTGACATTAACTCTAAAAACAAAACTAACGAATTAACAATCTCGTTAATCAGAAAGCAATGCATTTTTAATTCATTTTCTATTATTGTTTCATTGATGAATTAATTCATAAAAAATGAAAGTGAAAATGATTACGAAATCAGGGAGAGAAGAATTCGTTTCAAATCAACCTAGACTGCCAAAAAGTTTACGAAATTTGTAAAAAAAAAATATATATATATATGATGGTAAAATCCCAACCAGATACAACTAGATAAACGAACAAAAATGACACTCATGATAGAACAAACATCTACTGACAAAATAGACGGTCAATTGCCGGTCATTATTTTGGTCAATGATGCTTACAAAAAATTATCGTCACCTCACATGTCTAGTTGTAGCATTGTCTTCGATAAATTCATCAATTTGTTTAGTAAAACAACAAAATTCTAAATTTTAATTTCAGAGTACTTAGAATAGTCTAAAACATAGAGATGTGATTTTTAACTAGCATCCGGATGTATGCATCGTTTAAAACGACTCCAACTCAGAAACGGCTTGAGACAGCGAGTTGAAAATTTGTCCACTAGCAGTGTGGACACATCGCTTTGTTCAGTACAATTTTTTTCCGTATCGGCTTACACCGGTGATTTACCTCGAACCTCTTGGCGATCGCTTCCTTCACAATAGCTCTCGCCGGCAACCACGTGCTCGCGGCATTGTGAACAAAATACTTGAATTCTTCGCCGCAGAGATCCATTGCTTTGACGAATTGAGCATCGCTATCGACACCTTCGCTGTTCCAGTCGGGATTCAGACGCGATACACGTGCGCTCAAGTTCGTTACTATGCGATATCTAAAATAGCACAAAGATAAATAAGACGTTTTTCGTGCAGCAATAAATTATATTCTGCCCGACGAGACTGCATTGCAATACTTACACCGGTTCGCCGTCGAACATCGGTACACCGTTGTCCACGGCGTCGATTTCCTTTATCAAAGTGTCATACACTTTCTTGAAAATTCTGTCGATGTCCGCGTCGTCGATAACTTCTGGTACGAGCTGCCTGATGACCCGATGACCGTAATGGCAGTAGACCAGACCCGCGCTACTCAATTTTATGTTCCAATCGAAACCATCCCGTTTCATCACTGTACTCACGGTTTCTGTAAACTCACTGAAAAAAAAAAAATTGAAAAAATAACACAAAAATAAATAAATTCAATAGATTAGAATGTACACACGTCTCGTTTTTCTTAGAACGAAATTTTTATCTCAATTTATAACTCAGTCACAAATTACAGACTGTGAAATAACCATATATAGCAATATTATGTTAAATCAGAGTAAATGTTAAACGCTCAAAATTTTTCAAAAAATGTTACTGTAAAATTGCGACACACATGTGTGTTACAATTTCAGAAATAGTTTATGTAAACAAGCTTCCAATACTATTCATTAATTTTCAAATTCTTTTTATAGTATTTATATGGCAAGCGCTGGAAAAAAAAATTGTAAATTTAATGCACCGGACAAGAAGGTTTTATGCAAAAACTGGTACATTAAATTTAATGTACAATTATTATGAAAAATATAATATACTTTTTCATTGTAGTTAAAATAAATTTTGAAAATTAAAGTACTTTCACAGTGAAATTAAAGTATAATGATCACAAATGAAGTATTCCGAATGTTTTCAATACACTGAACATTAATTTGTTATCACAATTGTACATGAATTCTAATATACCAGTTTTGCATAAAAACTCCCGGTACATTAAATTTCATACAATTTTTTTTTCACAGTGAGGGTAGTAGAAAGGTAGTTCTTGACCAGTCCCGCAATCACACAAGTTTGGACTCCACTTTCTATACCTTTGCTGTTGACACAGTTTTTCCTAGGAAATTTACAAAAATCATGCTCTTCGTTATTGACAAATGTGTGCGTAAAGGGACTTTTTTGCACTAGTACAAGAAAAATACCGTATTGCATTCGTACGCATGCGTAGTATTTTTTTCGTAGGCGATGGGAAAGAGTGTCTTTTTGCACTTACTTCACACGAACGGAAAGCACGATGTTGTGTGCATGCGTTCAGAAAAAATATTTTTCGAATACAAAATAGCGTAGACAAGGATTTCAAACATTTGTTGACTATAAAAATCGGACGCGCTGGACCTACCGCATGTGGTGGTCGTAGCGGTGTCTGGAATGGTCGTAAGCTCCACCGACGTCAACAACAATGTCGCAAGTGTCCAGAAGTTTCTGATCGCGAGTCCTGTACAACAGTAAAAACAGTACATCAGCCCAACACGACGATTTCTCTACCGAATGGAGAATTAATTGTTTCCTGTGGATTGCGACGTGTACCTTACAATGGCTGCATCTTTGTACTCCGGTAGCTGCTTCAGCATGAAGCAAGCGAGTGCTTCGTCGCAATGGAAGCAGCCATTGTGCGTGCCAATTTTTAGAGCCGACGACATCGAGGAAGCGTATCGTAAGGAAATCTGCGTTTTAATGCGACGACAGGGAAACCTGACGAAACACGTGGTTAACTTTACAGACGATGTAAACAAACTTCGACAAATTCCTATTGCCATTGTAATCCTATACACGTAATTCTTTACTACTGAGAAACATATTTTCTCGTTCTCAGAATTAATTATGTGCGCATCTCTCACCGGGTTTTTCGATTAACGATCACGGACTCCAAATTTCACAGCAGGAAGAAATGCCAATTTTTTTCAGGTTAAAAGCACGCCGAATACTTCATCAACAGACGAATCGACTGCCTCGTACGGTTCAGTTCCACGGTTCCTTGTCTGAAATGTAATGTCATAATCCGTGTTCCGAAGGTTGGGCGGATCAATCTTGGGGCTCCGTCGGTAAGCAATTTTTTTATTATTTTATTCGAACGTGCACTCGTTCTTTAGACAAGAATATAAAACAGCTACCGTGTTCTGCTTGATTAATCCGTTTCTGTTCTCGGCTACATTCGAGATGAATTACCAATACATTTTTGGGACCTATCACATAGGTCCTTTTATCCACTTTCCTGTGTTCCTTGAGGGGAACTGAAATATCGCGATCGGTAATGAAAACTGTAATTAACTTTTCTCAAGGGTGAACATTTTTTTGAAGAAAAAGCAAATCGAGCCGGATGCACACGGCTTGAATTAATTATTTTCTCAGAAAATTTAGCGCCGTTCAGTACAGTTCATTTGAAAATTACAACTATCTCTCTCGCGCGCACAGCTGTTTCACTTCCCCTTAATTCACACTTTCTTCCACTAGCTGCATTTGAGATACATACTAGAGGAAAATTATAAATATTTCTGTGAAACGTCACTTGTGGTATAAAAACATCATTTTTCGACCGGAAGTGACGTCATAACGGCAATACGTCGTGTCCGATTTTAAGGAGGGAGTCTCGCTGCGCGCTGACTTCGCATAAGTTCGACAACAACAGGAGAAAATTGCAAGTACTTCTTGATGGTGTAAAAATCTGAAAAAAATCATGTATACTAAAGGTACTGAGAAGATTAATTTTGCATAATAATAATTGCAA
>JAPYZD010004684.1:0-10937 GCA_030522725.1 Ichneumoninae sp. B BG-2022a | reverse complement strand
ATTTCCGCATCAGCGTTAGAGCTTGCGGTCGCGGTCGACGACGCGCTGGCACCCGATTGTGAACCGGCGATCTGGGGGACCCTCGAATCTCCGCCGTATTGGGGTGAAGGTTGTTCATCAGCGACGTCAAAGACGGGTCTATTGCGTACACCGGCGTTTCCCCGATAGCCGTCACCGAACTGGGTCTTATAGTTATCGGCATTAGCGTTGGAAGTCGCCGAGGCACTCGCGGTCGCGCTCGACTGCGAGAAGCCGGAAGCGCCGCCATACTGGGGCTGAACTGCGGAGTCGATGGTCCCCGGATTGCCACGATTCGCGTTTGTCTGGGAAGCGTCGTACCCACCGGAAACCCCACCAAAGAGGGGCTGAACTTCGCCGCCAACATTACCGGGTTTACCACTATTCGCGTTTGTCTGGGGAGCGTCGTACCCACCGGAAACCCCACCAAAGAGGGGCTGAACTTCGTCGCCAACATTACCGGGTTTACCACTATTCGCGTTTGTCTGGGAAGCGTCATAGCCGCCATCAACCCCCCCATATCCTTCCGCAGGACGAACTGGATAAGCGTTACCTGTACTGGCAGAATCGGCGTTCGAGTTTGCAGTTCCGGTTGCAGCCGCATTCGAATTCGCCGTTGCGGTTGCAGCGGCGTTCGAATTAGCCGTCGCGGTTGCAACGGCGTTCGATTGGGCCGTCGCGCCGTTTCGATCACCATCCAAATTTGGGTTCATCTGCCGCGTCGGTTCATAGCTCGGCGCACCGGATGTCTGACCGTACGGCGGGCCGCTTTTCGTGATTTCGCCCTGATCTTTATAGTTGGACAACAAGGAAGGACCCTGCTCGTACCGAGGGGAATCGTTTGTGTTAGCGTTAAGGTTTGCATTAGAAACGGCGCTCGCACTCGCGGAAGATTGTGAGGCGGCATTGTATCCACCGGAAGTGCCGCCGTATCGTGCGGGTGACGGCGGATCGTCGGATTCGTACGAATCCTCGTTGTCACCGTAATTCCCCTCACCAGCCGCGTATCCCGGACGAATAGCTGCCCGATTGTTAGCACTGTTAAAATTTGCGTTAGATGCTGCAAGCGACCCAGTGCCGGTGTGCGATTGAGGTGAAGCCTCGTAGATCGGGGAGATGTGGCCGTAATTCGGCGACGATGCTCCTACGCTAGGTGCGTTGACGACGTTGTTAGATTTCGTGTTAGACTGATCGATGGCGTTAATGTTAGAATCTCCTTCCAGTTCGCGGACAATGGAAGACAACTGCTCACCTCCCTGATCAACATCGTATCCTGTGTGCGTTAAAGAAGCAGAATGCTATGTAGCTTACATCCCAAAAAAAAAATCATTGTCCCCGTTGTATTTTTTTTTCGAAAGTGTCAAACGTGCGACAATAAAATGTATGGCGTTGGGGGACCTTACAATTATTAATATAATAATAAACCTTGGAGTAGATAGTTCTAGAGTTACGGATTTTTGTACAAACGTGTATGCGAGACTTCTCTTTACCTTGAGAACCAGCGTTAGCGCCCGACTGGGAAGATGACTGACCGGTCGATCCGGAGTGTCCCTGACCGTAAGATCCTTGACCTCCTTGACCGTATGATCCTTGACCTCCTTGGCCGTACGATCCTTGACCTCCTTGACCGTAAGAGCCTTGACCTCCGTGACCGTGAGATCCTTGACCACCCTGACCGTAAGATCCTTGACCACCCTGACCGTAAGATCCTTGACCTCCTTGACCGTAAGATCCTTGGCCTCCCTGACCGTAAGAACCTTGACCTCCCTGTCCGAATGAGCCGCCGTTTCCTTGACCGAAAGATCCGCCGTTTCCGGCACCTCCGGCTCCTGCCTGAGCCGCGGCATTCGCCTGGGCCGATGCCTGAGCCGATGATTGCGATCCGGCGCCTCCTTGACCGTAGTTACCGGAACCACCGCTTCCGGAACCATGAGATCCGTGTCTACGGCCGTGACCGTGGCCGTGACCGTGACCGTGACCGTGACCGTGACCGTGGCCGCCGTCGGAGTCGCCGTCGTAACCACCCCCAAATCCGTCGTCGTAACCACCGTTGTAACCACCGGCATTCGCATTCGCGTTGGCCGAAGCCGAGGACTGCGCACTGCCCTGGCCCACGGCCTTGGCGTTGGCGTTCGCCGACGCGATCGCCGATCCGCCCCCGTTCGCTGAGGCCGATGCCGAGGACGACGAGAGCGCACCCGAGAATCCTAGCGGACCAAGATTGAAATTGGTACCGAGACTCTTACTGTCACTTTCGGCATGATTCCCTCTGTCGTTTTTGTTAAACAGACCCAGAGGATCCAACAATGAACCACCGTTACCATGCACCAAGTTTCCGAGGAGACCTTTCATGAAGACACACAAAATGAGTCAAATTAGTCATGATCGCTTTTTTATTTGTTTGTTTTATTGATTGATTGATTGATTGGCTTTCGATTGATATTTTATTAATATTGATGAGACGCATGTGCGGGGTGCAGAGTGCGGTTGGATAAAATCGGGTACGATTTTTAGTCACTCGTGACGATTGGCAAGGTGAAACGAATCTTATTGCACGGATACACACAGAAAAAAATGAATTTGACGGCCACAGTTTATTTGGTTTGAGTAAAATATATGTTTGATTTTTATAAAAATTTATTTAAATTAAGTAAATAGTTACTTAAATGAAATAAATTTTTATTTATTTATTCAGATCAAATATTTTATTTGGATTAAATAACTATTTATTTAAATCAAATAAATGTTTCACTTTAACCAAATAAACGGTGGCCGTCAAATAAATTATTTTCCTGGGTGTAGAGACTAGTGTCGCAATGTTGATGTTTGTGAAATCGGCAATGCTAAAGGTGATTTTTGTTATTTTTTTATTATTATTTATCTGGGTCAATTGACAGGTTATGAATCGAAAACAAATCCTATAGGGGTGTAAAAATACGACTAAAGCCCATTACTGTTATTACTGTAATTACTCGATTTCAATAGCTTCAAAAATAGAAAAAACTTTTTCTTTAGGGTGAACCACGTGCTCGAGTTTACTAATTAACAAAGACGATAAATGATTATTTTTGATCGATTATTGTGAATTTTAACCGATGACAATGGGCTTGGATGATCGACACAACGTCGCCAATGGTTCGAAAAATCTTCGTATCGCTCACCTGGCCTCCCAAGTGAATTGTTCACCAGCAAAAGTACCACCAAAGGCACCACACACTTGTAAGCTCTCATTTTTTATTGGCACTCGTTCGATCGGTTTTCGTTCACTCTTGTTATACAAGTTTCTTTTAAAGTCGGGACTCTTACGGATCGACACTTGTCGTCGAAGAGTCAGGAGGGACTGAGGCTCTCGGTTGATGAAGACATCTTATATACGGCAGCGACCGCGGCGGCGAGCGTCGGATAATTATTGTCCTCCGCATTCCGTCGGGCCTCGGCAAGTGTTAATCTTTTTTTTTCTCTCCTACGTCGTATCCATCCGATCGTGGGTTTTCCACCGCGCAACCGGAAGTGCCGAACGTCCGCGTTTTCGGACATATTTTCACAAACGACACAAGCACCTTTGCTCCAAAATATTCGGAGCAAGTTTGGCTGAAAAACGACAATACATTTACCGTCCGTTTCACACGCGTGGAGTCCACGGTCACGGTCCGTTCACTTCGACGAAGCGCTTAGCATTTTTCGATGTTGGGTTATCCCTGCTCGATGATTGGCGGGTGATTGCCTATACCGAGATAACGAATGATCCAAACCGCGAAATGAAAATCATTTTTGAAAACTCAGATTCCGTGGAATTCCATGGAATTTTTAATAAAATCATTATCCGACGATCTCTTTCGCTCGAAAATTAATTGGTATTTACTCCGACTTATTCTCGACGATGATTCATCGATGCCGATATGACCATGCATTTTTATTTTTATTTTTTTGATCCTGTTTATCCCATTTTTCGATCCTGGGTTATCCCTGCTCGACGATTGGCGGGTGATTGCCAATACCGAGATAGCGAGTGATCCAAACCGAAATCAAAATCATTTTTGAAAACTCAGATTCCATGGAATTCCATGGAATTTTTAATAAAATCATTATGCTCCGCTCTCTTTCGCTCGAAAACTAATTGGAATTTACACCGATTTATTCTCGACGATGATTCATCGATGCCGATATGACTATGCATTTTTATTTTTTTTCGATCCTGTTTATCCCATTTTTTCGATTTTGGGTTATCCCTGATCGACGATTGGCGGGTGATTGCCAATACCGAGATAACGAATGGTCCAAGCCGCGAAATGAAAATCATTTTTGAAAACTCAAATTCCATAGAATTTTTAACAAAATCATTATCCTCCGCTCTCTTTCGCTCGAAAACTAATTGGAATTTACTCCGACTTATTCTCGACGATGATTCATCGATACCGATATGACTATGCATTTTTTTTTTTTGGTTTACAAAAAACATATTTACAAGACCATCGTCGGTCTGTAAATGGAGAAGATTTCGAGTGATGAACCAAGGTATGAACAATAGCTTGTTGGTTCGGCATTAGTGATAAAATGTTAAACATAGTCATCCTGTTGCAGATGCGTAATGAAGATAAATACGGGAAAACGGACATCGTATTTATTTATTTTTTTCATGCACAGGATAGTGAGATACTGGAAAAAAGCGCATTGCGTTGTCCCGAGGACGTGTTGAATATGCATTCGCGAAAAATCTTTTAATGATCCACGTGTGAGGATCGATGTTAATTGCATTTGTGCGATTCTTCTATAGTGCACGATAATCTACATGTGTGTTTAACAGACGGACGAAGCTGTCGAGAGATTTCAGAATATAGATAAGTCCGGTGATGAAGAGCATCGAGGATGGTGAAGAAAAATCGAGGGAAATTATTGTGGCATGTTCGAGGAATATCAAGGGAATATCCAGCGTTAATGAAATCGGCAGATCGATGCGATTCGATCTTTCTACGAGCTTCTTTGGCCACTGTAAGTAGAACCAAAAAAAAAATTTCTCTTGGATTTTTGGACTACCAAGTCATCGTGTTTTTAATAAAGTAACAATTGATCTTTGAAGGATTCGAGCCAAAAAATTGATTTAATTGATCCTACTGATCCAAATTATATTTTGCCTTATGAAAATATCGAATATAACGATATTTTTATTTTATTGTCCAACCACTGTGCTTACAACCTGCACAAAACATCACCCGAAGACACAAACATCCAACACACACTATATATCAACATCTAAACTCATGCGAAATGTGTACACTCCTATACTGCACTTTGTAAAAAAGACTTTGGCCCGTATATACAAAATAAATAAATAAATAAATAAATAAACAGAATGTTCAACGAAGAAGAATAAAAATGTATGCACCGTTCCAACGCAAATAATTGCAGTCACATCTCAATTCAAATAATGAAAGCCCGAAGCTGAAGGATTTCGGTCGATGGCCCGTTAACAATATGTGGATGCAATTAGATTAGATATTAGAAATATATGAATGTATAAATGTTTAAAAAAAAAATTGTCCCGATCTTCAACGCATCGTATGTATTGTTAATAAATAGACACTACTACTACTTCCTTTATCGGAAAAAAAATATATCGAATATACATATTTTTGTTATGTGCCCGTATCGCTCGATTCGTCAGACTCGAAAATACCGCAAGAGGAATCGTTAAAATTCTTGTCTAGAAGTAACACGATGAAAACATTGTTGAGACCGTCTCGAGAGAAAAAAAAGAATTAACAAACAAAACACACGAAACCTGTTCGGCACGATTCGACATTAAACAGGTTTCGACCGATAGGTTCGAAAAAAGACTTATCGTCGTCGACGAAAATATAAGCGAAGAGGATCTTGAAAAAAAAACGTTCCGATCCTTCTCTGTGCTGCCCGTCTTTCGACGGAAAGACGAGTCTCCGAGTGGCAGTGAACGACACGTGGATCACACATCATTACTCTCCGCTGCATTGACAATGACGAGTCCGGATGACCTTTAGGCCCGAATAATTAAAGTCAAAACTTTCGGACAGCGTTTCACTCGGTGAATCATATTGTAAATATAAAATTTGATGCATTTATAGTTTGATCGATTTTAATGAGAAAAGAAATGAATACAATGAAATCTATATAAATTCTTCCGGGAAATCCCCGAGTCCCTCTTTTGGTACCTTTTTGGCGCGAGGCCAACAGGTCGCGAAGGCCCCGATCGCGTTCGACGAAGAAGCCATTTATTGCGCACGCACGCATACTCCGGGCATTCCTAATTGCGTAACTAGTCGGTCCCAAATAGCCGACACGTAATTCTCATCGGGTTCAATGGTTTCCGAGTAATGCGTTATTCGATGAT
Source organism: Ichneumoninae sp. B BG-2022a (assembly GCA_030522725.1). NCBI lineage: Eukaryota > Metazoa > Arthropoda > Insecta > Hymenoptera > Ichneumonidae > Ichneumoninae sp. B BG-2022a. The sequence goes on along the minus strand of JAPYZD010004684.1, from coordinate 4,555 downwards.
CCGGGACCACTTACCACGACGTTGTACCATCGACGTAACTACGTCGTAACGCTGAATCGCTAGTTTCAGTGACATTAGTTTACGTTAATGTCAGGTTCGACGACTTCACCCGGAATTTTTTTTTTTTTACCGCCACCGCTTATTTGGTTTAAGTAAAATGTTTATTTGGTTTAAGTAAAATGTTTATTTGATTTCAATAAATATTTACTTAAATTAAGTAAATCGTTACTTCAATTAAATAAATATTGATTTAAGTCAAATAAATATTTAACTTAAGCCAAACAAACGGTGGCCGTCAAATAATGTTTTTTTCTGGGTTTACCATGACATTTTTTTATTTCTTTCTTTTTTTTCTTTTCATTATATTGTAAGCCTTTCGATTCGGGACTGAAGCTACTGAACGTCCAGTGAGAAAAGAAATTGGTTCGATCAACCAAAAGTAAAAAAATTGATTCAAAATTTGTCGATCGAAACAAACATTTGCTTAATTTGCTTAAATTGAGCATTTGCTTAATCGCGCAATTTCTTTTTCTCAGCGTCCGAACAAAAATTCCATTAAACGCAAAATAATTTTTCAGCGCTTCCTATTCGCATCACAATTATGCGTATTTAACGACAGTCGTGATCTTGATCGTTTTACGGTCCGGAAAAATTTATAATTAGATTCCTGAGTCATAAACATCGCTTTTGCCACAGCGATTTTTCTATCGTAAAAACCATCATAAATAAAAATAAAAATAAAAAAACCTGTTCGTACGCCGTTCGCAGAATTGTGAGTAGAATATCATAATTACGTATCGTTGAACAATGAAAAGTTACAAATAGCGATGAGGCGGTGAAATGTTGTAATTATTGAACCCGCGGGCGTTCGATCAAGGACGGATATCGAGTTATCGGCAATGTCGATTTTTCAGCGGAAACTCCGTCGAGCTGGTCGAACGGAGATTATTACTGCAGACTGCGCAGGCGCCTCGGGGATCGGGGAATCCCCTCTCACGCGAATGAAGCGCCGGAATCCCGGGAGGGGGGAAGCTCGGACATGGGGAATATCCAAGAAACCCCAGGCAATTTCTATATTTTTATTCCTATTTTTAAACACTTGTTCCCGACGCGGTGACTCATCATCGCTCGCTTTGACAGAGTCGAGAGGCCGGGGCAAAACGGACACGCTAAGAAATGAAGGCCGTTCGGATGAGTTACGAGCTATGAAACAACTGTTTACCAACAAACACAATTGTTTTGTAATAGTTAGTTCGATAAACCGAGAAAAATTGTGGTCCTGCCATTTTTTTATCCGCCCCGATTTACGAAGTGGTCCATTGTGCCCCGTGCACGCAATTGTGCCCTTAAGGTGGTTCTTTCGTTATCTCCGACGTCGCCTAAGTTCGAGAGAGGAATGAGATATATTACCAAACACTTGTCAACGGAATAAAAATCTGAAAATAATCGAGCATGTGGAAGGAACTAAAAAAATATTTTTGCGTAAACGTCGAGAATGACGTTTACGCAAAAATATTTTTTTAGTTAAATTTAACATTAATTGTAAATAACATTTTATAATAATTTGTAAATGTAATTTACAAATAATTTAACAACAATAATAATTATTTGTTTGGTAATTTGTTAATAACATTTTAGAAAAAATGTTATTAACAAATTACTGAAAAACATGATTGTGCAACAAATTTTTCCGTAAGCTAATTTTTTTTTACGAAAATGATTTGTCGATTTTTCTGATTAGGCATGCATTTTTTCAGCAATTTAATTTTTTTCAATTAAATCAAATAAATATTTTACTTAAACCTAATAAACGGTGGCCGTCAAATAAATTTTTTTATGCAGGCGGCGTCACGTATAACGAAAGAACTACCTCAAATGATCAAATAGAATGAATATGAAAAATCTGGTGAACATTGAACCACGAGTACGGTCAATGCACCTTTTAACCATTACGAATTCACAAAACAGCTAGAAAGCCTGGAGTGCGCTCAGAGCTGCGAATTTCGTGAAAGGGATTTTGAGAAGTTGACGATAATTGACTCTAATGACTAGGCAACCGCGAACTCTCGGCAATGACGCCTCGGGATATACCCATCGAAACATTACGGACTTTCAGAGGGATAGGAGTAAATATTATTTTATTTATCTATTTCGTATCAGTGCGAGTGGATTCTTGCAGAAAAAATTACATTGTGCCGGCTTGTAGTGTGCAGCAAAAAAAAATACATGGAAATATGTGGAGTAAAAATATAATTTTATTTATCTATTTCGTATCAGTGCAAATGGATTCTTGCAGAAAAAACTACATTGTGCCGGCTTGTTGTGTTTATATAATTTTCCAGCGGCGTCGGAAAACTCGACGATCTTGCTCTTGGGACTGACGAAGCAATTTTTATTATTTTTTTATTGCCGATGATCCGCTTGACTTTAGATCAAAACAGCGAATGGATTGGTTTTCAGCGCAAAAAAATACATGGAAATATGTGGGGTAAATATAATTTTATTTATCTATTTCTTATCAGTGCGAAAGGATTCTTGGCGGGAAAAATTACATTGTATCGTCGTGTCGTGTTTATATAATTTTCCAGCAATCAGAAAACTCAAGGATCTTACACTTATAAAGAGACCAACGAAGCAATTTTTATTATTTTTTTATTACCGATGAACCGCTTGACTTTAGGTTAAAACTACGAATGGATTCGTTTTCAGCGCAAAAAAAAAAATAAACACATTCCAATATGAGATACAGAGTATTTTTCAAAAAAAAATAAAAAAAGTCAGTCAAAAGTGTATAAAAATGGTGTTTATGATCTCGTTTTTTTTTTCGAACAAACATCTGATGTATTTTTATTCCGGTCAAAATCTCGAACTTGAATCTGATACGAAGAATGGCGCCGGAAATGCAAAAAGAATATGTGCCACGATCTCTTACGAACAGGATACATTGTACCGTGAGGTTGTCTTTGAAAACAAGCATTACCCACATCCGACAGTAAGTCGAACTATCGCGAACAGATTTTACCGGAACGTGACAAAATTCCGTATCGCACCGATAAAAAAACCCCAACTACTACTTGCTGCAGCTCGAGACTGCTGGAAGGCTATTATATAGCGTACGATACACGTCACTCGAATTGTGTGATTAAGTGTACGCTTAGTTTGTACGATATACCGGTATTATACACCGCATCGGAGCTGTAATAGGCCCGATGCCAAGCGCATCCTCGGGTGCACGCTGTTCATGTCGTACAGAGTGCATAATACGAGTGTATTGTATTACGCTAATAGGTACGGGCAGGCAAACGTGCAATCGCGCGCGATATGTTTCGCAGTCTTTTCCGTGGCTATATATATATATATCTATATTCAATACGTAGACGATTCAATGCGCAGCGACTGAGAGTACAGTAGAACCTCGTTTATCGGTACTCCCCGTTATCCAGACTCATCCGAGCACTCCGTATTAATCGACGTGTATACTCGGATATACGGAGAACATCATAATATGTGTATTATGATGTTCTCATAATAGGTCTGGAAGTGACGTCGTACCGAAAATACGTCAGTTTCGGTTTGAAAATCTCATTTTTTCGACCATTCGTGACGTCACTTCCGGTTTGACAATATGTCACTTCCGGTTTGTCAGTCTCACTTTTCGACCGGAAATACGTCGCCACCGGTCCGGAAATCTCATTTTTTAATGGGAAATACGTCACTTCCGGTATGAAAATCTGATTTTTTCGACCATTAGTGACGTCATACCGGAAATATGTCACTTCCGATTTGAAAATACAATTTTTCGAGCACTAGTTACGTTATAGCAAAAATACCTCACTTTCGGTTTGAAAATCTCACTTTTCGATCCGAAGTGACGTACCTATGTTCGGGCCTAGTTCTGCCTATAGACCGTGTTAATGCAAACCACATATATATATAGATACAGCAATGCTTCAGTCTGCAGACGACCCGCGCGGGCCGCGAACACAGCGTATATATAGCTTGTGGCTTTGTGTCACGTTGCGGTCATGCCGTCATCGGTATCCTCGCGAAAACGGATTCTCGGTAATCGGAGACAAATGCAATGATACACTGGGAAGTTCGAGCCGGACACGCGGAGTAAATTTAATGTGTGATTCCCATTCAATCATTTGACGATCCTAATCTCAAATCGCATGCGCGGTCGCATCGCGGTTAGCGATCGCTATCTAAATACTATTGATAATTTGACTTTAATCTCTCACAAGGAAAAACAATACTTTATCTTGAATAAAAATAAGTTGAGAGACACACAAGAATAAATAAAAATTCTTGAAAGTAATTATCGAGCCATCGAGAAATTTATATTATTATCGAGAAATTTAAATTATTATCGAGAAATTTTAATTATTATCGAGAAATTTGGTATTGCTTTATTCCTTACAAACACACGCAAAATAATCGATGAACTGTACGGCTGTAATGGGTTTCAAAGGCTCGAACTATGATATCATGGATGAAAAAAAAAAAAAAAGAAAAAAAAACGATGGTTCATTCTGGCGAACCGGGAGCAAAGAAA
>JAPYZD010004683.1:0-12654 GCA_030522725.1 Ichneumoninae sp. B BG-2022a | reverse complement strand
TTATAACTAGTGAGAGCAATAATATATTTTTTTCGCAGCCCGCAATCGGTTTTTTTTCTTCTGTACACCGGAGACACGTGTAGAGTTTCACTTCTCTTCGATAACAGTACGAAAGCCACTATAAAAGAAAAATGGCAAAAATAAAAGAAACTTGAGACAAACTGCTTAGCATTTTTAATTTTCTTATTTTGTATCGGGGATATTCCTGTGCACCTGTTTGATTTCGTCGAGCCTAATCCCGGAAGGATTAAACCGCCGTGAAAGCGGGCTTTCCCCGATGGGGACGCCCGTGAGCGCGCGCCGCAGACAGGTAGAAACAAGACGTCAGAAAATCCCGTATGTTGTATCTATCACCTGGACGATCGCGTGTATTCTCAACCCCACAATTTTAACCCAGACGAGTTTCTCAGGGCACGATCAATCTATCCCTCTCGATACGCACACCTGTATACTTATAACAATCCTGGGTGGTAGACTCCGTCGAATTCTCTCTCTGCTGCTCGTTTGTCGAGAATCCTCTTACCCTTCTTTTTCTTAAATTAAAAAAAAATGTGTCGTCGCTCGTACAAAAGCTTTTCGTACTCTCAACACCCGGTGCGTGAGAATTCTCTTATACAACTTCATTACAATTTATCGTCAATGTTTGCCGCGCCCACGATAGCATCTGGACAACGGTTAGATATTGGAGCGTATATCAGCGTGTCCCGAGCCAGATGCCGTATCCGGGTGAGGCATTCCTATGGGAGCAATGAAAAAAAAATCACAGGGAGGATTAAGAAAAAAAATCAAAAAATTGAAAAAGAAAAAAATGGCGAAAATCTCCATATCGCGTGGGGGTTCGTTGTGAAGGTATATAATATCTGAGGAGTTCTTCGATATTCCGTAAGCTGTAAAACGCACTGAGCGCTCGGGAGGCCGGAGGTATCTGAAAGCGCAGGAACGAGTAGTCCGGACACCGGTCAGGTCTCGACGGCAAGAAGTTGGTGACCGAGAGTGTGCGCCAGCGGTGGCGGCGGCGTTTCGTTTGATTTACCGGCTTGGAATATAATAATGCGACTGGTACGCCCACGAGCGTTCGATGGTTAATTTACAGGGTGGTAACGTACCGCGTGCACTCTACGTGAACGCTCGTGTGGCCGCTATCCCGTGCTAGAAAATCATTCCACCCACACGCCACAAGCATGGAGCGAAACTGCGCTCGGCTGTGCACGCTCGGTGCAAGCTAGAGAGATCATGGGCCTCAGCGAAGAGCCCCTTGGTAAGACGAGGAGTGCGGTACGACGCAGCACGAAAGTCTAGGCATCTCTTCCTTCGGGCTAGGAGGCGTATATCAAGTAGCCGGAGAAGGAGACTTCTTTTCGTCCGAGTGGATGAACGGGGAGAAGAGCGTATGACGACGAGATGTTTCCGACCGGGGGTTGGAGAAGAACGAGAGGAAATCGTTCACCCGTGACCGAGGCTCGGGCCAATGTTCGGACGGGTAGATGGAAGAGCGAAGATGAATTGTTTTAACCCTGGTCGGTGTTATCGCGGGGAGAAACGGGACTGAGTGGAGGTGCGACGATGTTGAGGATGTTTGGGCCAAAAGGCGTTTATGTTCGATGGCTATAAAAATTTGATACTTTGCAGGCAAAGAGTTAATAACTGAATGTAGTCTTTTCCGCCGGTTTCTGGTGGGTTCACTGAAAAAAAAATTTGCTTGCGGAAGAAAAAAATAAATGTTTGTTTCAATTCTATTATCAATTCTTACAATTCCATATGATATTGAAACAACGACAGCAAGACTGTCAAGGTGACATGTTATCGTTTCAATCCCGTATGAAATTGTACGAATTCAGAGTAGCATTGAAACAATGTTTGTACTTCATTGGTAGCCCGCAAGCAAATTTTACTTGATTCAATGATATTTTTTTTCTGTGTTCGAATAAATAACCTACCACAGTGAAGAGGATACTATCAAACAGATTTTGTTCAAGAAGATTCACGATTTTGCTTCTGAGATAAATTCAATAAACGAAAGACTGGTTCTCTGTCCAGCCGCTTACTTTGTCTGGGTTTTTTGCACACTCACTAACGCGGTCAGCGGAACTCCTCTCCCGTTCCCAACCCGCGATTTCCGGTCAAACATCCTTAAAAAAGGTCGCACGTTAAGCGTTAAAGTCAAATTAATTAATGAGATCAGTAAATGAATAAAATCAAATCAATTAATAAAATTAGTTTAAAAAATTCGTAATCTTCCAAGTTGGAACATTTGCGATATATTTCGGATATCGGATATATTGTAAAATAAATTTCCGAAAATAAATCAAATTAACATGTTTAACATATCGAATACATAAAAACACCGAAATTAATATATTTCGAACGTTATAAGTTTTTCCATACATTTTATATCCATGGGAGGGTCGGCTCTCAGCGAATGAGCATAATCGTGCAATAACATATCAATGAGATCGCAACTATGGAGGAAAACAACCTCGTTAACCGCACGAGTCGCTACAGGGTGATGATCGTTCCGCCCCCACGCTGACCGTTATGTCGACTCTACTCACAGTCCATGTCAATAGTTTCTGACACAAGTCAAGAATAATGTGAGGTGCGAATAAGTAATCCGGAATATCCCTTTAGGCGTTCGTTCCCGGCCGCCGCAGGTAACAGAAGGATGGCCAACCGATTTCGGTACCTCCGCAGGGACTCGTTATTGAAATTGAACGATGCGCGTGTCGCCGTCTGTTTGGCCCGCGCACATTTCACTCCCTGCGAATTGACGCTTGGCTACCTGTCCGTCACACTGCGCCAACACCTGAGTCGTAAACTGCTACCGAAGTGTCAAAATAACATTTAACAAACTATAAAGGGAGGCCGGGAAAACCCGTGGGCCAAGGCAGGGCCAATATTATCGGTGATTCAACGTCACAATAGCTGCGATGAGCGAAGCGGTCGCTTGGCGTCAGGTAGAATCATAGTTTGGAGACCCTCGAAAAATGTATAGTAACTTCGACGGCGAGAAACAAATTTGTCTATGATATATTCGGGCTGATATGCATCAGAGCTGGGCAAAGTACCAAAAATACTTCAACTACAAAGCATTAAGTATTACAAGTACTTGAAGTATCAAGTACGATATGTAACTGAATTGTTCGTAATTCGTCGTTTTGACACTATTTTTTATCTATTCTTCACTTTTTCTATTCATAACAAAATCCAATCACATTTAGACAGACAATCATATATTAAATCGGAATACGAAGTTTCGTAAAAATAATGTTGTTAAATAAGTGACAACCTCGTTTATTAAGATTTGATTAAGAAATAAAAAAATTGTGGACATTTGTGGATAATAAGTTGTAAAAAGTACACATCTTTTTATGTGTAATGCGAGCGTGTATTCAAAAAGTACTTGTACTTGGTACTTGAAATCATAAAAAAATGCTTGAAGTACTCAAAGTACTTTTATACCTCAAATACGTACTTGAAGTGCCAGACAAGTACCCGGTATTTCAAGTACTGCCCAGCTCTGATATATATACGCGATTGAGAATTTTCCCATCGATAAATCATGGAGCCGCCGCCACGAAATGATTATCGGTATTTAATAAGCGGCGAAGAGTCACGCACTGCGATACCGTAAATGTAGTTGTAACTGTTATTGAATCGAATTTAATGTTGTCGGTCATCGTGATTTTATTTAACCGCTTTAGTACAGGAGAGAGTTAACCATGAGACTTCTCATGCAGCTTGCGCAACAGGTAGATCGTTTCGTATCGCTTACGATTCGACGCGTAACGAATTGGCTCGATTAAGTGGAGAACAATCAGGAATCAATATAGTCGAGAGAGGACGATCCGATTCCCTTCCGGCAGGTCCTACACAGGGCTGCCGACCTGCAATGATTTACTTCGATCGGTAATCTGATATGCAAATTATATTCGTACGGTAGGGATCAGTTACCTCTACCGCAGAGGCTCGCGCGGCATTCACAACGAATCGACTCCTTTCACCTCTCGACAATACCGTCCTGTATCTTATAGAAAAATTAACTAAAAAAAAAATCTCTGGACCCACTTTTCTGACTCCACTTTCGCTCTTATGTAATTTGCAATTTTACCGAAGATCGATGTTGATTTTTTAAAATCGTTTGCTCGATCATTGTGAAAGCCCCTTTTTATCGGCGTCTTGTAATTCGTTGTGCGAGCGTTCGCATCGTTTTCAACGTCGCACGAACGCACGTACACACTCGCTACGCAGAGGCAACGAGGAATGCCGATTTTAAAAAAGAATCCCATTAATCATATTTGTCATTCTCATCGTGGGAATGTTGATAAAACAAGCTCACGAATTTATTGCCCCCCCTGCGCTTCATTGGCACTTCCGGCGTGTTAGCAGCATTCGCGAAGATCTTATTAACATCCGGACAAACAAGCTCGACGATTAATTACCTCGTGTTCTCCGCTACCGGACAACACTGCAGTATCGCCAGTTTTTTGAAATAGCGGTTTCGGAAAAATTTTCGCATCCGACTGTTTCCCCCTGGAGTGGGTAAAGTATTGGCACTGCTCGTCCAATGAGCAGCGTAATTACCTTCAGGTATAAGGAAACTCGACATCCCCACTATCGCAGTCCAAGGGATGGTCAAAGTTCGTTCGAAAAGCAAATCCGGCTACTCCAAACGATTCGTCACTCCACTTGTTAATTGTCACCGAAACTTCGAGCGTTTCGGACGTTCCTCCCGTCGTGCACTGAGAAAAATATCGCGTTTTTGGAAAGCCGACGGCATATTTTTATTTTTTAATTTCTTATAATAATAATAATAATTTTTTAAATAATCATACGGTGGTGTTGCATCATTTCGTAAAAATATGAGTGCGGCTTCCGGACCGAAGACCGATAAGAAAACTTGGAACAATCTCGAGGTAAGTTTTTTCCGATAATAAATATTTTGGAAAAAAAATGCGAAGAAGTAATGAAAAGAGTCAGTTTCTAAAAAATCGTTGCCATTTTCCCCAGATTTTAGCATTGTTCGACGAACAACACGACTGCCTCTACTCGACCAGATACGAGAGCACCGAGTTCGAGTTGCCGGATATGGATTTTCTATCGCTGGACTGCTTTAGCGAGAAGTTCGACGCCCGAACGAAGTTGCGCGCCTACGAGGAGAGTCTCCTGAGCTGCGAAGCGGCGAACAAACGGAAATACAACGGAGACGAGGAGATATCGTTTCTCGACACCCGGGAGGATATTTTTCTGCGCGGTAATACGAGCGTGATCGGCAATCGCGGTCTGGAGAGAATCGGCGAGCTGCGCTCGCGTCTCGGCCAAGATCGCGGATTTACTCGATCGCAGAAGACGAAGAAAACGAAGACCATGAACGACGACGAGTCGTTTGCGATGCCAAAAGTCTACGCCTGTCAGTACTGTCCCGCAAAATTTTACAGCAAAATTGCGTGTCATCATCATCAGGTCTGCCACGCGAAGAAATCGTTGCGATGCCCTTATTGCAACAGGAGATCGCGATCGATCAGCGGATTAAGAAGGCACACGGAGTACTATCATTGCACCCCGAGAACGCGCGAAGTGATCTTCGATTGCCGATGATCCGACGAGGACGACGCTCGGCTATCGTCGGGAAAATTGCTGCATTGGCTTTGAACGGTTTTTGAAAAACGTGATCGTTTCGTGTATGAATGTTATTTATTGACTCGTATAATTGTAAGCACACCAGGTTATAATTATTAGTATTAATAACTGTATTTATTGGCGATATTTTACATGAAGATTATTTACAGTATATATTTCTATTGCCAGCGAGCCATCGACCTAAGTCCTTCAACGTAATAATTATTATTGATCTGGATTTACTAAAAATAAAATCTTATCGGGACATTTTTGGGTCCACCCATCTACGATAGAATTAGATAAAAAATTATTACTTATAATTATACCTACGTGTGTGAGTATTGTGAATAATTATGGTATTAGTGTATAATATGCAGATTTGTACTGAGAGACTGATAGAGAATAAAGTTTCACAGCGATGTTTGTTACGGTAGAAATATTGTACATTTCAATGCTTCCTCTTCCCAAACTCGACAGGCACCGACGAGACAATTATTCTTGAGTCAGTAGACATTTCACATAATCTCGGCTACCTGACCGAGAAGTATTTACAGACACTCGTCACCAACCGCCGGACAATAGCAATGATTCATTTTCCGGTCACGATCGTTCTCGAGGTTTCAACTACGTCAAACCTTAAAACATACGCGTCAACTATTTTCCTTAGATTATTACGTGAGCAGCACCGAGAAGACGCAAAGTCGAATTCACCATTTGAAAAACGGTGTTGCACAATTCCAGTTGTCTTCATTGGATTTTTTTTCCTTACAGAAATATTAATCCAAACGCAAACTGGATGATGTCCCAACTATTGACAAAATATACTGTGCTCCGAAGACTTAAGTCGTGATTACTGCGCTACGATTATTCGGCGGTCGGGAAAAGGTTTCTAAATAATAATAAAAAAACTCGTACACCCTGTTTTAATAATCAATCGAACTTATATATTATCACAGATCAAAGTTACATAATTGGTACGGTTGTCTTAGATACAAAAATTAACGTAAATAGAAATTATAGTGCTTTACCGAGCACGCTTTCCTATAATATTTTGCGTTTGCAATTGGCCTGGTGCCTTCGATGAGAGACTCTCGCCTTGAAGGGCTGATCGCAGTGTTCGCATCGTCGGACTCGCAGGTGTTTTATCGTGTGTCGCCTGTAGAGTGTCTGATTGAAGAATATCCTCGGGCAATAGTCGCACTCGAATACCCGTGGCTGGGCGAATTCGTCGTCCGGCGAAATTTTCGCAAGCTTCTTCGGAAGCTGGCGTTTTCTCTTCGACGACGTGGAACGCTGGACCGGCGGGTTGCTGTATTTTCGCGGAGCGAGTCCCAATTTTCGCAAACGCTCTATCAGCCTCTCCTTGTTGACCTCGCTGTCGTTCGTCTCCTTTGGCTTCTCGCACGAATTCTCGTTCTCCGGCCGTTTCATGCTCGGCATAAATTCGTCGCCGAACCTATGCGACCTCTTCAGCAGATAACGAACCGCCACCGCGCACTTTGCCTTGCTTGTCGATTGCGCCATTTTCGTATTCTGCAACAAATCCAAATAATCAATTAAAACTTGGGCGGAAATCTGGGCGGAGTGCAATTAATTTTCCTATAATAAAAAAAAAACTTTTAAGTTGATCGTCGTATAGTTTGAATTTTACCTTCTCAATGAGACTGTCGATCGGCGAATTCGAAGTAGCAGCGATCATTTCACCGGCCCCGTCTTCCAGACACTATATCGATAATGTATACTGCGCAGCGTCAATGTCGGGCGCTCGACAAAGCTGCCGTCGACTCGAACTTCCCTTGTCAGCGCGTCATTGACGAATGTCCGTCGACCGACTGATATTTTTCTTTTAAAGTCTCGACTCTAAGTAGAGTTAATTTTCGTTGTGCGACCCTCCCTCGATTGGCGTAAGTTTGACACGATTGGATGAATTTGGCACAATGCCACTTCAACCCTTCGGCCCCTCCCCCGGCAGGTACCCGACCTTCGCAGGTAATCACCGACCCACCGCAAACCGCCCCGCTCACACGCTCCGAATTTTCCCCGAATTATTATACGCCCCGATGGTTTACCGCTCGATCGTTCCGCTCTCAAGAACAACGGAAACTCGTTAGGGAATCGCGCATGAAATCCCGTTCGATCGTGCGTCGTCCGATGACTCGGGAGGACTTAATCGCGACAGGCAGGATACAAACTCGCGAGCATTTTCCTGCTCCGGTAAAATGCGTGCGGTCCGTCGAGTTCGAGGGAAGAGCCTCGAGACCACCTTGATTAATTAACCGCAATTAGAGGGTAATATCGTTGGCGATATTACGCCACTGATTCATGCACGGCGGCGCTCACCTCGTTCAGCCCATCGTCGCATGCGCTTCCTGGTATGCCGAGCATCTCGCCGATTACCAAGTTTTCCTCTCCGCCGTTCCTCCTCTCCCTCCCTCGCTCACCGCTCATTTCTTTCTGTCCTCGGAGTCATCTTCGCGCTGGTTCCTCTCAGTGGACCACACGACGCTCCGTCGTTAAACCCGCGCAGCTGCAAAGACACAGTGGCGCGCATATCGCTCCAGGCTACGATTAACACTCGTCTATCCAAACGGGATATCTGCGGGCATTAATAAACCTAGACATGAAAACCGAGCCAGCCGATAATGGCGTTAATTTAACTGAAATAACAAATAAATTGATTTCCACATTCATTCATAAACCGAAAGCTCAACGGGGCTCGAGCCACGACGCACATTCAATCGCACAATCCATTACAATAACGCACCGAGAGCCTCCGTACTCGCGCATGTGAAAATTAAACGTCTCCCGCGTATGTCCCGCGGTGAAACTACTTTATCAAAGATAAACTCTCGAGTCTCCGCCGAGCCCATTACTGCGTGTCTGCCATATATCCAGCGGTATGATACGTGTAAGCAAACCGGAGCGTTCCGCGCGTTGGCCGGCTATTAGTTTCCGGTTGGCGGGCTCCCGTTCGATCTAGGAATGTTCAACGGGAGGGAATAAGCTCGCGGCTCGACGCGCCGGCTGCCCGTTCGGTGAACATCTCCCGATCGTTTGCAACGAGCGGCCCGAGATGGATCTTCACCGTGGCAATCACCTCCTGGGTGGTCTCCGCAGCACCGGCCGCCATTCGCTCTCCTCCGCTCCGTCCTGCGTTCGCATCGAGTCACTTTTATGCGACACCGTCTTTCTCCACTGAGTCCTTCTTGCCCGCCGATCGGGCCCAATTTCCGATCGGGGTTACATTGATTTCCGTAACACTGCCAGAGTTACCGCGGTACCGAAAATCATGAAAGAACCTTGCTCGTCTCTGAGGGCCCGCAACCGCCACGGTTCCCTCCGGGCCCGACGGGTAGTCGATCGCTAAATTCATCACCCGAGGGCCCGGGGATTTTCGGATGCCCCGTAATGGTCCCAAATTCGGGTGTTTAGGACGCCGCGATGAGAAAGCGAACGGTAAAGTTCCAACGTTTCGCCAATACGCCCCGAATTATCGGACTGATATTATCCCGATCGTGGTGGCATTAGGGAGAACAACATCGCGTGTTCTCTGTAACTTGTTCGCGACCGCGCATGCGCGCGCCGGTCAGCACGATGAAAATTATATCCACCTCGTACACCCACGATCGCTGCTTCGTTACCGTAAATCGAAGAGACGCCGATACCGGCTCAGCGCCGTGCGCCGTTGAAAGTACGTTACGATAGGGAAGAGCGGGGCAAAATGGCACAGCGGGGCAAAACGGGACAATGAGACAAAACGCAATTTTCCAATAACTGTTGGATGGTGGCGATGGTGGTACGTGGGTCAAAACGGTATTGAAAATTCGGATGTATCGATGGCACAAAATGGGTAATTCAAAAATCATTGGAAAACTGAGTTTTGCTCTCAATGTCCCGTTTTGCCCCGCTGTGCCATTTTGCCCCGGTCTTCCCTACCGCAAAACTCGCTGAGGCTGAAAACAAAATCCGCGGAGGATTATACTGATCCGTGATCCCGTGGTGTCGGACGGTCTCGTCTTATCGGATAGCTAATTCATTCGTACGCCACGGTTAATGAGTGTTTTCTCGGGGCGCGTAATTACCGGCATTATCAGCTCGGCGAGTCGCTTCGACTATTCGTCGCGGACGTTCGCGAGCGTGGGCGAGTCCGAGCGCATTAATAACGCGATTCGAACAACTTCTCTCTTTCTCTGTCGCAATACAGGCCGCGGACGATTCCCTCCTATCGTCGATACGCTGAAGATATAAAGTTCGCGAAACCTGAAATATTGTCTTGTAAATAAACTCACGATATCTCCCGGCCTCCAGTCACAATATTTTTCGAACTTTGGATTTTTACCGTCAGCCCACATGCGAGGTGAAAAAAAGGTGTTTTATATAATTTATCCATCCATACATTTGTCCATACATTCTCTGCTGACTAAGTTGCACATTCTCTTTGTCGGTAATTTTATAATTTTTTATAGCTGCGCTGAGAGAAGGATCTAGTAAAAATTACCGATCATCTAAGAAAAATTATTACAGCACATAGTAGTAGAGCGCCAGGGTGCCACCTATGGCAGAAAGTTTCAGATTATCTAAGAATTTTTACCATACACCCAGAAAAATAATTTATTTGACTTAAATAAATACTTATTTAAATTAAGTAAGTAGTTACTTAAATGAACTAAATATTTATTTAAAACAGATAGATATTTATTTAAAGCAAATAAATGATGGCCAACAATTAAATTATTTTTCTGAGTGTAATGTCTAAGTAAAATTCTTATAAATCCGGTACTTCCTACCATAGGTGGCGCCCTAGCGCCCTACTACTATGTGCTAGCCGGGGCAAAACCGGGGCAAAACGGAATAATGCTCATTATTCCGTTTTGCCCCGGTGTGCCATTTTGCCCCGCTCTCCCCTATTCGCTGTTTCCTTCGTCGGCTCTCCCGTCACCCGAGCAATATCTCGAGCCTCGGAGACACTCCGGTGCTCGGGCCTCCCGCAGGAGCTCGTGAACTCCGAGAGCGAGAGTGCACATCCCGCCGAGCGCGGGACGGAGGGACGAGGAGACGAGGTGAAGAGCCAGAAGGTCCATGAACAAGGGATTCTTTGATCGTATCGCGCATCGTCTCGCATAAGAGCCGGCTTCGTGTCCGAGGGCTCCGCTGGACGCGGCGTCTGATCCCGTGTGGATCCACGTTGACACTTTTTATACATTATATATCCTCCTCCGTACGTCCTGTTACCCCGTCCCCGCGCTCACAAACTCTTCCTCCGCGTTCTCTCGGGCTCCTTCTTCTTCATCTTTCTTCATCTTCCCAGGCTCATCTCCGTCGACGTTTCACAAGCGTGTGCATCGAGTGCACGTGGTCCCTCTTGACCGTCCGGGATGGAAAAAGCGCATACGCGCGTCTCGTATCCGTCGCGTGAATCGTCGACTCTCTCACTCTCTCGGGGTCCCGTCGAACCCCGCGGAACTCTCGAGAACCCGGTGAGCGAACCTGCAAGCGGTGACGAAAGAAACGAGAAAAATTTCTGGTGAATTCATTTAGTCACGTAGCGAGTTCGCGGCTTCTTACCCGCGTTCGGTAGAGTTGAATGCGGAAACGGCTCGGCATTAAGCGGCCTGCGCGCAGAAAGAATCGACGCACATGTGTCCGTGTGGACACATAAAAATACGGTGGGAGGGTCCATGGTGAGGCCGCGAAAAACGGAATTTCACTCGGGCTCGGGCTCCGCGGCACCCGCAAAACTCCGCCCCGCGATTAATCGAATCGGCTGATCGATAAGACGCGCGGCACATAGCCGCGCCACGGCGAACGGAGAGACCTATCGCGCACGCACGTTCAATGAGCTCGCGTATACGCACACCGAGCTCTGTGCCATTAGCCGGGACGAAGGATCAATTAAAAAGTATCTTTCCAATCTAGTTAACGGAGCCGATGATTACAAGACTCGCGCATAACCGTCCAACATTTCTTTGCGCTTATTACTGTACACCAGTTTCGTATAACGAAGCGATGAATTGCAATCAATGAGAATAATACGATATTCGTTTTTTCCCTTCGTCGGATATTTATTATCGTTATCATTCATTTATTTTGTTGCTAACGTTATAATTTTTATTTTCGATAATCTCATTAAGGTCGAGGGTCGTGCCGGCAGGTAAGGCTGTAAATGAAAATCGTACAGGCGGATATGCCGACGTTTGCGACTTAATTAGAAACTTTCACCGGTATCCGTAACACGCGTCGTCTCTTATCGACGTATATCGAAACGTTCTAATGTCGGGCGACATGGACGGTGTTCGTAACACACGACGGCTGGTTATACAGTCGAGTCGTTCCGGTGGATTGTTCGGAGAGCGTGCGCCCGAGAATGCAGGTGACAATCTCACGTGGAAGCTGTGCGTTGGGTGCGCGGTGTTGGCTACCTACGGGACCGTGGAATCCCTAATCTCATTCACCGCGGTGATAATGGAGGAGTGCGTGTAAACATGTGCGCCTCCACGGGGCAAATTATCAAGGAGCGTCATCCGAACATGAATGCGTGCCTTTACCAGAACCCAACTCAGGATATACATGTATATATTATATACTGTAAAGGTAGTAGTGCCGCGAGGAGTGTGGGAGAAGATAGACCGACTAGACTGGCGTTCGGAAACGGTGCGAGGAGCACAATGAACAGAGAAACCCAGCTGGGATCTTCAACAGCGAGCTGGCCTGTTGTGATCGTGATCTTAATTCGTCGGGGTCGGCCGCGCGTTCTCCGATCGCACGTTCTCGATCTCGCATCGACAATTGATATCTCGTTATCGCGAGATCGGTGACCCGAATAGGAAAATAAATTGATCCAACCATTCACTTGCACGCACATTTGTTTCCGTAATTGTCTACGGTGAATACCCGTGAATTACAATTAGGAAAAGTACCGAGCTTAGGTCCAATTTTTTATACACGGAGAGAAAAATATAGTAATAATCTCCAGATTCGTATAGTAATTCGAGGATGAAGTGGAAAAATTACGATTTTAACCAAACGCATCGCGAATTT
>JAPYZD010004682.1:0-11697 GCA_030522725.1 Ichneumoninae sp. B BG-2022a | reverse complement strand
TTTTTGATGAATTTGTTAATAACGTTTTGCAATTATTATTATGCAAAATGAATCTTCTCAGTACCTTTAGTATACATGATTTTTTTCAGATTTTTACACGATCCAGAAGTACTTGCAATTTTCTCTTGTTGTTGTCGAACTTATGCGAAGTCAAGCGTGCAGCGAGACTCCCTCCTTAAGGTAAAGGACCCAGTTTATGACACTACGCAGGTTTCCCACTTTGAGCGTGTAAAATCATAGGGATAAATAGGGATAAACAAGGAGGACCAATGGCCGCAGTGAGCCGCTGAATGCGCGCTGCCCATTGGCTGCATATCAAATGGTGGGAGAAGCCGACTATGCTAAACGTATCCCTGTCACAAACTAGGTCCGTGTCAGAAACTGGGTCCTTTACCTTACCTCATTGTATTTTCAGAGACAGTGGGACGGGCTTCAGCAAGACGGTATCGTTCCCGTGTAGAACAATCCACCGTTGTTGACGACGGGCCTTGCAACCGACACCGGTTGTGGTTTACGACAGAACGCTGAAGTCCGACTGCAGGACGACGTCGGTGCACCGGTGTTGCATGCATAAATGGGCGTGCAATTTTTGGTTCCTTCGCAGGGAGGTTGCTGCCGCAGGACTGGACAACAACGAGTCACTGGCCGAGGAGGAATGCAGCACATCGGTGGACAACGCGGTTCCGGCGGCGGCGGACATCCAGCACTAAAAAATAAATCGTTTTTTTCCATAGTTCGGTTCGGCTTAGGAGAATACAAAATTTGAACGACTCGGGCGGACACACACACACACCCAGATAGAAAAACGTGCCGTGCGTTCGTCGCGCCGTGCCAGCACAATGCCATCAAGTACGTCCGCATGTGACGATATTGTGACGGAACGGCGTTTTGATACCAAAACCTGCTTGCACAGTGCCAGCTCACTGTGGAGCTTCACGTCAACATGGTGGCGCTCCACGCCAAGCTGGAACTGTGCAAGCAGCTTTTGGTATAAAAATGCCGTGCCGTCACAATATCGTCACACGCGGACGTACATGTCTGCATTGTGCCGAAACGACGTACGTTCTCGTGCTAGCACCGAGGCGATCCCGTGACGTCACATGTCTATTTGGGCACACACGCACCATTCCATTATCGCTTTCAAGGCTTCCTTGTCGTAGGGCCGGGTACATTTTATTGCAACAGACATCCTGATGAAAAATGCGCAGATGTACGTACACGAAAAATTTGGTGGTTCTTCAGTGGGTCATTTCTTTGACTCGGCGGTCGATCCCATCAGATTCTCCGTCTGTCGTCGAGATGCGCTTGTCGAAACAAACGAAAATCGGCCGATCGCACGTGTAAGCGCGAAACGTGCATTAGAAAATTTTATTCTTCAGTGACGTCATACCCGTAGTATGTCACTTACGGTTGGAAAAATGAGTTTTTATACCGGACGTGATGTTATACCGAAAACATGTCGCTTCCGGTTTGAAAAACTCATTTTTCGACTGGATGTGATGGTTTGAAAATCTCATTTTTCGAGCGCAATTTTTTCAGCCGCAAGAAAGTGGCTAAAAGAATGTGTGTCATACGTTTCAGATGTAATTGGAATTACACTCGAATGTAGTCAGCCGCAGAAACAGATGAATTACAGAATACACGGGACTAGTGTATTTGTATAACATTTGTGTTACACCGGAAACGCAATGATTCTCGGCGGATTCAAAACGCAGAGACCGGTTAATTCCGAGTAGCCGCGTTTATTCATTTATAATTGTTTATATAGTCTTCGTATAGCTTAATGAGCGACGCGGGTGTTCGCGGAGTTACTATAGACAATGCCGCTTTAAAGTGTTCTTTTGTTATGGTTTTCGCATCGATGTCCTCCTCGAGAGCTTTCATCGCGGCTTCGTGACAAATTGCTTGAACCTCGGCACCGGAATAGCCTTCTGTGAGGTCGACTAAATCCTGAACTATCACGTCTTGAGCGACTAGCATTTTACGGAATTTTATAGCGAATATTTCCTGTCTCGTCTCGGCGTCGGGCAGTGGAACGTACACGATTCTGTCCAGACGCCCGGGTCTCAGCAGTGCCTGAAATAAATATTGGATCGATATTACGTCGATATTAAAAATAGGGAAGTGTTGGTATTTTTTTTTTTTTTTTTTTGTAAGAACCTTGTCTATTCTGTCCGGACGATTTGTAGCCGCAACGAGAGTAACATTGCCCAGTGCCGTGATGCCGTCGAGTTCCGTCAACAGTTGGGCGAGAACTCGTTCCTGCACATTGCTTCCATTGCTGTTCGACGAAGATCCTCTCTCGCCACCGAGCGCATCTATTTCGTCTATAAAAATAATCGATGGGGCGACCTGCCTTGCCTTTCGGAACACCTGCCGCACCGCTCTCTCGGACTCGCCGACCCATTTGGAGAAGAGTTCCGGACCCTGAAACAAGAACCGATTTCAAGCATACATATTATTGTTTAAAAAAAAAAATTAATTTAATGTACCGGTCTAGAATTGTTAATGCAAAAACTGGTACATTCAATTTAATGTACAATTACGACGGAAAATATACTTTTACAGTGAAATTAAGGTAAAAATATGGGAATTGAAATACGTTTATAATAAAAGTTTAATAAGTCATTAAAAGTAAAGTATTTCTAAAGTTTTTAATATACTGTACATTAATTTTTCATCACAATTGTACATGAAATTTAATGTACGACTGTGTTGAAAAATGAATATACTTTTTCATAGGAATTAAAGTAAATTATTAAAATTAAAGTACTTTTATAGTAAACTTCAATTATAGTAAAGTCAATTATCAAGAATAAAGTATTTCCAATGTTTCTGATGCACTGACAATTAATCTTTCATCACAATTATACGTGGAATTTAATATACCACTTTACACATAAAAACTTCCAGTCCGATACATTAAATTTCATAATAATTTTTGTTTTACTGTGTACAACGTTTGTCCTGAACATGTTTCTCCCCGAAAAAAAGTAGTGCATGCGTTACCTTTATATTGAGAAAATTGAGCTTCGTCTCGGTAGCGAGAGCTTTCGCTATCATGGTTTTCGAGCACCCCGGCGGACCGAACATGAGAAGTCCTCGGGGCGGAGAAATTCCGAGACGCACGAAAGCTTCGGGATGCGTGAGCGGCCACTCGACGGCTTGTTTGAGTTTGAGCTTGAGTCCCTGCTGCCCACCGATCTCCGTCCACTTAACGTTCGGCACTTCCACGACGACTTCCTTCATGGCCGACGGTTTGGCGATCGTAAGCGCGTGTCGAAAGTCTTCGATCTCCACGACGATGTCCGATTCGTCGTCCCGATCTTTGCGCACGCGATCGCGATGCCGTTTCATCGCGTGCATCGCAGCCTCGGAGGACAATCCGTACAGATCAGCGCCGACGAAACCGTGGGTCGTCAGCGCGATGTCGTCGACGTCCTCCTGGCTCAGCGAATTCGGCACTTTGGCAAGAAACTTGCTCAAAATCGCCTTTCGCATCTGCGGCGTTGGAGCGCAAACTTCCAACTCCTTGTCGAGCCTCCCGGGTCGACGAAGCGAACTGTCCACGAAATCGGGCCTCGACGTCGTCGCGAGCACCACGACGTTCGCATCGAGCGCGTGAAGCTCGTCCATTAGCTTGACGAGAGCCCCGTAGACGCGCTTCTCGTTGTCCTGACTCGAGCCGCTCTTTCGGGGACAAAGAATATCGATGTCCTCGATCAGTATTATGCTCGGCGCTCTCCTCTTCGCCTCGGCGAAAACGTCGCTCAATCTGATCTCCGTTTCGCCGGCGACCTTGCTCTGTATCTCCCAACTGTTTATCGGAAATGTCTCCACCGAATATTCCGATGTAACGGCGTTGGCGACGATCGACTTGCCGACCCCGGCGGTGCCGTACAGCAGAATGCCCCGCGCGACCTTGAAACCCTTGATCCTCTTCCATTTACCGAGAGCGACGTCGAGCACGTCTCTGAGATCGTCGATCAGAGTTCCGTAACCACCGATGTCGTCTATCGTCAACTTTTCTTTTTGGACGACCTTCTCCTCCTCCGGGACCGACGCCACTCGCCACTTCGTGCTGTAGAGCGCTTTGTAAAACTCGACGCCGTTCGACTCGCCGTCGAAGATGTCGATCTTCGACATTGCCTCGCAGATATCCTTGCTCGTCGAACGCGCGACGATCGTCTCGCATTTCGCTGCGGCGACGATCTTGAACACGAGACTTTTGCCGTAGTAAGGCACGGTTGTTCGGTTACCGACGCAGAATATTTTCGATTCGTTCGAGCTCTTTATCATGACCATAACTTCCGGCGTGATTTTCGGCTGAGGCTGCTTTCCTGCGTACACGATCTCAATCTCGCGCGCTATGCACGGCTCCCTCGACAACTTCTCCACCCTCACCTGACCGTGAACTCTGCTGCTCTCCATCGCTGTCGAGAAAACAATAAATTTTATTTTTCTTAACAATTTCAGATTCAGATTTATTTGATGTATTTGCAATGTGAAGAAAAAAACTGTTCTATATGCTCTAAAACCCAATATCCGAAAATTTCGCGTATAAAATGGCATTTCGAAATTTCTGAATCTATTCTATTATATGCTATGAAAACCAGCACAAGTGAAATCATCTTCACCAAAAAGGGGGGGGGCAAACATCCAAATCAACAAATCCAGAATTTTCCAAAATATACATAAAAGCTTTAGGACGAGGGGTTTTAAGCGCATTCAGCTGAACAGAAATACAAATAATCTGAGAGAAACAGAAATAACAATAGTAATAAACCGAACTGAAATAAACTGATATCTTTATAACATTCTACATTAGTTTTTTTTCTTTGTATTTCCTTAAATGTAAAGAAAAAAACCAAAATAATAATAATATAAAACAGAAAGCGATATAAATACACTATAAATACAAATTTGGTTTCTCCTTGTTGGAAAAAACACCGTGCAAAGAACAAGATAAATTGTCATGCCTCGGAACAATTTTAGGCTTATTTTTATCGACGGAGTTAGAAATTTGCTGTATCGATACGCACCCTTTCTCATCATAGAGACGCTGGTCAAAGTTTTGTCGTTTGTAGGCCAGGCAATCCTAACGATGGTTCCCTCTTTGGAAGAGATAACTACCGGATCCCCTATGGGAATATTGCACAATTCCATGGCGGACCGCGACATGAATACCATATCGTTGGCCTCTCGTTCAGAAACATGCTTCAGCTCATCTGCAAACGATAAATTAATGTGAACATTGAGAGATAAAATTCATCCGACCAAATCGACTCTATTCGTTGCTGCCTAGGAATTTATTCTTTGGTGACTTTACCCAGTGCCGCATAAATCTCCAGCGTGCCGTACAGAGCATGTTCGCGAATGTAACTGTGTTTCCAATCGTGGCTGGAAGGCGGGCAGTCGGATTCGTGAACAGGTAGATCCTTGTTCGTCAGGACCGATCCGCACGTGTCGCAGCACATCCAGGACGACAAACTCTTTCTCGATTTGGCCATTGCAGGCTCATGAGGAATCCAACAGTCCTGTCAGTCTCTCCTGAATTTCCAACGAGCTTATCTACCTCAGCAGACCTTTGTTAAAATTCGTTGATTATGCCGGCACGTCGAGTAAGACACGCGTAATGTAAACATAACCTGTTCGTCGTTAGTCGTGATTTAACGATGGAACGATAATATGATTTTTACGATACCTTGAGGAATGCTGAGATATTATGAGGATAGGAGTACTCTTTTTCTGTCACTCAATCCAACAATGCTTAATCGTTGACGATAAGGGAAAATTAAAAAAAAGAAAAACACGAGCTCAAGGCTGAGTTTCTACCTTACCGACTGGTACGCGCGGTCTCTGCTTGACCGCGCACCTAACAAGGCAAAATTATGCGGATAGGAATATTCTTTTTGTATCATTCAATCCGACAATGATTAATCGTTGATGATAAGGAAAAACTTAAAAAGCGGAAAACAAGCGCAATACCGAGGAGTCTCCACCTTACCGACGGGTAAAAACGCGCGCGGTCTCTGCTTGACTACGCTCCTCACGAGGCAAAATCCATTGGTTATATAGTCGCAATTTCGATGGCTAAGAATCAAAAGTGCGTAACCCAAACACTCTAACGGTGTGTACGCTCTTGCGACTCTTCGCCGTCGATGAATGTGCGCGAATAGATCGACCATAATTGGATAATTGACGGTACGAACATCGTAAGACTCTTGCGATAATAAATAAATAAAAAGACCATTCTACGATGCGAGAAAAAAATTGGACACGATGTACCCTATTGTTGATCTATGAAGTTTCTAATGCAACTCCGCATAATTTTGTAGAAACGCCGGCAAAGTGCACTGTGCAGAGTCGTGCGAAAAGTAGGGTCGCGATGGAGAATCCGGGCGTATTACGAGTATCGCAACAGGGGCCCCGAGTGGAACGCGCTAAGGATTGGTCGAAGCTTGCCACCACCATCGGGCGTCCTATATCGATGGGGGACTGTACTTCGGGCCGAGAACTGCGAGCGAGGGATAAATCTTGACGGTGAAAAAAAGCGAAAATATATATATA
The DNA here is from genome assembly GCA_030522725.1 of Ichneumoninae sp. B BG-2022a. Taxonomy (NCBI): domain Eukaryota; kingdom Metazoa; phylum Arthropoda; class Insecta; order Hymenoptera; family Ichneumonidae; species Ichneumoninae sp. B BG-2022a. The sequence continues at coordinate 5,127 of JAPYZD010004682.1, read as the reverse complement.
TACACGGGCCGACTTGTGATGGACGCGCTCTCGTCAGCACGAGGTTCGATCTCGTTCAGCGTTGTACACGGGGCGAGAGCGAGAGAGATTAATAGAGATCGGTGGCTGTCAGGTCGGACGGTATCGTCCCACCAGCCTACCAGTCTTCCTGCAGATCGCAACCTGCGTGGGCAACCTGCCGATTGATCGATCACTCGCCGGTTTTTATTTTCGATACTCTGTCGGTAATTTTAACATCGAAAAAAAAACTCCGTCTATTTACCTATGAAGCGATAGTAATGCAGCACCGCCGTCTTTGCCCGTTAACTCGCGCACGGAAACACGCAGCACGCATTGCGTCATACACGTAGTAGAAACTTGGATTCTCTCACGGTCGATATATATATATATATACACATCCATATATCGATATTCAGGTTGAAATCGTGCGACAATCTGCCGCGACTAAAATTAACAAGATCTCGCAATAACAGATATAAGAGTAGTTAATAGTGCGCATTAAATAAATTTTAAAGAATGAGAAATTTGACAAAGCTCGAATGGTGGTGCCGGCTCGCCATCGGCGGCTCTGCTCTGTTGCTTCACCTCGGGAACATTCGACTAGGTACGCAAAGATATAAGGTAAATGTCCCTATTCCCGACCATGCTCCCTCTACGGACCTTTTCGGCGTAGAACGTCATATACGAGGCTGCTAATCCATTCAAAAAAAGTTTATTAGTGGTTTGGAAATATTCAGGAATTTGTGTAGTGTGAAAGGATTGTAAAGTGCAGAGTAAAAGTGTAACAATTAGTACATGATGTTATCGCTTTTCTTACCGCACGTCGACACCCGACAGGTTTCTTAGAAGTGAGCTTAAGGATTGTCGATAGCGTGAATAGTGAATATTTCGGTAAAAATCCATTTTTACTCCCGATTGCCCGCTAGGGCAAAAAGACGGGAGTTGTGCGTTTCACTGCGATCCACCGACTCAGCACTTTTTTACGAATAGTTCGACCGTTAAATGGTTCGTTGTAGTTCGGTTCACATGTTCCCAAAAAACCCTTTTTTTAATTCACTAGTCGGTGTTGGGCACAGCAAAACTCTTGCCTGTCCCCATTACCGTACGTGTAAACGCCAGTTTATTGTCACACAGTTAAAAAAACCAATAAAAAGGTGATACATTTTCTTTTGCTGAAACGTTTAGACTGAGTATGTACACAACGCTGTAGGTTTCAAGTTCGATGTCTGGATTTATGTTAATCTTTCCTTCGCAACCTCTGACATTCGTGCTGTGAAAAAGTTGGTCGGTAATGGGGCATGCCCGGTTGTCGTTGGACACAGCTGGTCGCTAGATGGCACATGCACTAGTGCGGCTTTATTGCTCTCCAGGAAAAAATACTTGTCGGAATGGACTAGGTCTACGATTTTTTATCACGCTTTGAAAAGGCCGTTCTTTGCCTGGTCGGCCTTACAGGGGTCGGGAAAGGAGACATTTACCTTATTACAGTAAAAATCACAAACCAGTTACCGGGTTCATCGATGTTTCGCACGTAATGTGTCGTGAGGCATCGAGTGTTTTTTTCTCGAGCCACGGGGCGAGTGTTTTTTTTTCTACAATTATTTTCCCGCAGCGAGTGCCGAAAGCACCGAGACGATCGGGGTTATCGACGAGAGCGGCAAAGGACACGCCACCGAGGAATCCAGACAGCACCACTGTTGCGCCAGACACGAGCGGATGATGGACGTTGGTGAAGGTCAGCTCGATTGTTTAATCAGTGTCAATACAGTAGAATCTGGATTATCCGAGACGTGATTGAGTTTATCCAAGCGCTCGGCTATGCGACCGTTAGGGCAATACGTTACACATTGTTGCTCGCCCGGCAAGAGCCGCGTCCGTGATGAAGCGTGTTGAGGCGCTTTTCCTCTTTCAGAGTTAATCCCCTCGCACACTGGCTTTCCCGAGCAGTTTAGCGCAACCCAGCAGAATCGCACAGCGCGCATCGGAGACTCGTCTCTATACTAAATCGTTTTAATCGCTTTACATGAGCTATTCACGCTGAAGCGGCTTCCGGTACTCGCTGCTCAAAAGCACTGGCTTTCCGTTATTCCATTAATTTATAATTATTTCAATCCTTGAAATAATTCTTCGGCGCTGGAAATATGTTGAAAATATATTCTGAAGTTTAATATAGCGCTTGAAAGCTTGGGTTAGCGTTTTGTCATAAAAAAAGCTATCAGAACTTCGATCCGATGCTCAGTTTTCGAGACAATGTAATGCAAAGATTTATTTCCGGTATATTGGAGACAATTTACACTGTAAAAATAAATTGTAAATTTAATATACCGGAACTTGAAATTTGCTGATATTACTCATGTTAATTAAACATTAATGTACTTTGCTTGTAAAATTAAAATACCAGATATTAAAATTACAAATCTTTTGCATGAAAATTACAAAAATGTTCATGAAAAATATAAATTTTACTGTACAATTGCAACGCACATGTGTTTGAAATTTCAGAAACGGTTTATGTAAAAAAGCTTCCAATACTGTTCATTAATTTTCAAACAAAATTTTTTTGCAGTGTATTTAATAGCGTATTTGGCGTTTTTTAAGCTACCCCGTTCTTGATACTATTGTTTCTTTCATTTATGTCTTATAATCCTTTAAAAAAAACTTGCGTTTCGATTATACGAATTTTTGATTATCCGAACTGAACCGAATAATCGAAACGCAATTTTTTTATGGCATCGTAACAGGTACATAAATGAGACATATATGAATGAAATAACAGTATATATTAAATATTTCAACATCGAAGTCTTATTTCGAGAAATAAGTGAAATAAAGTCTATAATTTTCAATTACCGAATACGGGCTACGCGTTTGAGCAACGAAATCTCTGAGCCACTTCATGATCTAAGTATGTAAGGCGATTCAAGGGATTTGGTATTAAAACTAAGCTCTGTTGCGCGCCGTCCGACGTTGAAAAGGAAAACCGTTCTTCAACATACTACGGGGTTGCAACATTTCGCGCTAAAGTTCAGATAATCGGACTCCTCATTGCTATAATCGAGGTTTTACTGTACTCGACTTTAGAACCATTCGGTTTCTCATAATTGCCCTTTGAACTAAAATAGAAGATATATTGTATATTAATATAGTTATTCATGTCTCCTCGTCTTTGTCATAGTCGACGAGTTATTTGCCGTCAGCCGCTTACAATTAATCAATTGAAGCGCGGTCGACCTACAACTCACCGGCTAATGGTCAGGAGGGGGGGGGGGGGGAGTTACGGGGTTGCCGGCGTCCGGTCTCCCGTCGCTTTTTGTCGGAAGCATGGTCGAAAATAATCCTGACGGTCTGTGTAGCGTTAACGCGATAAATAACCATTATAAATATTAGGTAACGCTCCTCGTTGCACGTGTTAATTGCCCCGTTGCAATTTCGCTCCGCCAATCGAGGCTCGGTAGTGGATCGGGACATGAGATAAAAAAAAAATATGTGTCTCGGATAAAATATTATAATCGTCAATGTGTAGTGTAGGAATTCGTAAAAATATCTACGCCCACGCATCGCCAGCTCGCCCACTCAGCGGAGACGAAAATACGAACTATAGTCCATCCGCGGACCGCGCCCGGTTCCGATATCCTCGAAATCATCGGAGATATACATAAACTCGGGACCCCGATCTAATTCGATATTACTGCCGGAGGCCCGACCGATGAATCGCTCGGGAATTTTCGGATCGCTGACCGATGACGACTGATCTCGGCTATTTTACATGTTCTAGGTATATCCAGGGAAATCATCAGGATAGACGCTGGTCATTGCCGCAGACTTTGTCCGCGGCATGTGTCGGACGATCCTGGCGACGCCAGCCGACCGGCTGTACAGGTGAATAAATTGTTCGTTTATTCGTTTATTTACCGATTTATTTAACGGTCGAACTCATGGACCGGAAGTTGGGACAGTTAAGATGAAAAGTTACCTGCGAGAGAAGGTTCCTCCTGCGAGCAGTGCAAAGAGTATACATAAATGGTATATTGCATATACCATTTATGAGTCACAACAGGGATAGGTAATAGGGATAGGTAATAGGGATAGGTAACAGGGATAGGTAACAGGGATAGGTAACAGGGATAGGTAACAGGGATAGGTAATAGGGATAGGTAATAAGGATAGGTAATAGGGATAGGTAGTAGGGATAGGTACTAATAGGGATAGGTAATAGGAATAGGTACTAATAGGGATAGGCAATACAGATAGGTAATAGGAATAGGAATGGAGATAGGCAATAGGGATAGGCAATAGGGATAGGCAATAGGGATAGGCAATAGGGATAGGCAATAGGGATAGGCAATAGGGAATAGGGATAGGCAATAGGGATAGGCAATAGGGATAGGCAATAGGGATAGGCAATAGGGATAGGCAATAGGGATAGGCAATAGGGATAGGCAATAGGGACAGGCAATAGGGATAAGCAATACGGATAGGCAATAGGATAGACAATAGGGACAGGCAATAGGGAAGGCAATAGGGATGGGCAATAGGGATAGGCAATCGAGATAGGCAATAGGAATAGGAATAGGAATGGAGATAGGTAATAGGGATAGGCAATCGAGATAGGCAATAGGGATAGGAATACGAATGGAGATAGGTAATAGGGATAGGTAATAGGGATAGGCAATCGAGATAGGCAATAGGGATAGGAATAGGAATGGAGATAGGTAATAGGGATAAGAATGGAGATTAAAACAAAGAAGAGAAGAACAAACTGCAGGCTCGATCAGACGCCCGACTCTACAGGTGAATAAATTGTTCGTTTATTCGTTTATTCAACGATTTACAATTACGCCCGGAAGTTCGGACGGTTAAGATGAAAAATAGTCTGTGGGAAAAAGTAGTTCAAAAAGTATGAGTCACCCCAGCGTTCCGTCGCCATCATGCATGCGCGGAATTCACGTAGGAATGAACATGAGAAAAAAAGAGAAAAAAAAACTGCAGACTCAATCGTGGAGCACTCCCGAGAGTGCCTGAAATTTCCGACGTTAAAATTGCAGTGTAAATTCCTCCCATCAGGATGAAAGAGGATTCCCAAGCCTGGGCAGGTTTGGCCCGAAGGGGCAACCGGGGGGGGGGGGG
>JAPYZD010004681.1:0-10943 GCA_030522725.1 Ichneumoninae sp. B BG-2022a | reverse complement strand
ACATTCTGAAATTATTATTATGCACAAACAATCTTTTCGGTACCTTTTATATGCTAGAATTTTTTCAGATTTTTTTCTCATCGAGAAGTGTTTGTAATCTCTGTCTTTTTTCTCTCGAACTTAGGCGGCGTCAGTCATTGTGCTAGTACTATCTTAAGGAGGGAGTCTCGCTGCGAGCTGACTTCGCATAAGTTCGACAACAATAAGAGAAAATTGCAAGTACTTCTTGATGGTGTAATAATCTGAAAAAAATCATGTACACTAAAGGTACTGAGAAGGTTAATTTTGCATAATAATAATTGCAAAATCTTAGTTTATAGGACAAAAATCAACGATTACTTAAAAATCTGAAACAATTCATACATATTCAGAAAAATAAACGAATCATTTTCATAAAAAAAAAGTTTTGTTGCCGGGTAATGTGTTAACCAATTAATATTTTGATGAATTTGTTAATAATATTTTGCAATTCTTATTATGCAAAATTAATCTTCTCAGTACCTTTAGTATACACGATTTTTTCAGATTTTTACACCATCAAGAAGTACTTGGAATTTTCTCTTATTGTTGTCGAACTTATGCGAAGTCAGCGCGCAGCGAGACTCCCTCCTTAATCGAGGGCGGTTTGCGTTTAGCGAATTCCCACACGATCCCGAAACTACGGAGCATGTTTTCACATACAATTTTACGGATCACCACGCAGCTCTACGACCAAACATATATATTTTTTTCATCCGAAAATATAGCCTTTAAATTTTGGCATGAAACATTGTTATTTTTTTTACCCCATAACTGTAAAACCGTTCCACTGATATGAAGAAAGTAATGTTCACTTGTCGTGTGCGTTTCGGATTTTCGCAGCGCCTGGTCGGAAGAGGGTTGTCACATTCGCAAGACAAACGACACACACACGGTCTGCGAGTGCAATCACCTCACGAACTTCGCCGTCCTGATGGACGTGCACGCCGTGAAGCTCGACATAGCGCATCGGGTCGCGCTACAAATCATCACGTATATCGGCTGCATCATCTCGGTCGTCTGTCTCGTTCTGGCCATCCTGACGTTCCAACTGTTTCGCGGCCTCAAGGTAACAACTCCGGACACGTGTACATTATGGTATAAGCGTATAGTGAGTCAGACGAATGGTGTCTCGTGACAGAGTCATCTCGGCCGATGGCGAGCCAACAAGTAATCACATTTTCGTTTCGATGACTAAGACTCGAAAATTTCCGAATATATTCATTCACTTATATTTACATGTATGTATATATGAATTTTATTTTTTTCTTCTTCCAGTCCGACAGAACGACCATTCACAAAAACCTTTGCGTCTGCTTGCTCATCGCCGAAGTTCTATTCGTGTGCGGAATCGGCCAGACCGATCAGCGAATCGTTTGTGGAATCGTCGCTGGACTTCTTCACTTCTTCTTTCTTTGCGCCTTCGCGTGGATGTTCCTCGAAGGTGACAATATTTTTTATTTTTTTTAATACAGATTATGTAAAAAGGTTCCATGTTTGTCACTTGTAAGCAAATTGAAACGTCAATATTCGTAATTTGCTTCCAATAATGGAACAATTTGACCATCGGTGAATCTGGAACATAACAGAAATTTAAAAAATTTGTATGACCAGCGTATATTCGTGGGTTTCGCGTACCGGCGTACGTGATCTCTGAAAAATATTGAAAATCCGACAAAACAAATTGTTTCTCTCCGGTTCGCGATGGACTGTTAGCGAAAAAAAAAAAAAAAAACCAAAAAAAAAATGGTATCAAGGAGTGTGAATAAAAAGGAAAAACAATGGTTTGTGAAGCGATATCGGTATTGCAATGCAAATAACAGAGACACACCGTTGAAATTGAAAAACGGATTTCCAACTTTTTTTTTAAAGCGCGAATCGAGAGAGAGGCCTTGAATCACCCGAGGAAAAAACACGACTTGTTATGTTATAAATATCAAAGCCGATATTAAACCTTGGGGAACCAAAAAAAAATACCGATCGACCTTATACCATACTAACGGCGATATAAATAATTATCCAAAGTCAAACCTTTGTTGAATGTGCTTCTACGTGATTGTTAACGTTTTTTTTCCTCTCCCATCCGTTTCACAGGATTCCAGCTGTACGTGATGCTGATAGAAGTGTTCGAGGCGGAAAAGTCTCGTCTCCGCTGGTACTACCTGGTGGCTTATGGTGGTCCGTTACTCGTGGTTGCAATTTCTTGTATAATCGATCCGCTAAGCTACGGCACCGATCAATACTGCTGGCTACGAGCGGACAACTATTTCATCTTCAGCTTCGTGGGACCCGTCATACTAGTAATACTGGTAAAGCATCTTCCACTCTAACCGCACATTGTTTTCATCGCTCATTCTGAGAATTTCGCTGGTCTAACGTAACTACGTGACGTCCAGCAACGCGACGAGATAAGCCACACGTGAGCCTACTTACGAATGAATTATAACACGCCCGTCGCTTGTTCTCCTTTCGTGGCTACTACTTTTCTCGAAGAACCGTAAAACTCCCGACGATCGTCAACGTTAAGGACGTACACCTGACGTACACTCTGATCGAATGGGCACTTAAATTAACAAACCCTTTTCGCGAGATCTGCAAAACCAATCTGAATTAATAATGTAGGGTCCGGAGTGAATAGCGTGTTTTTCAATGTAGCAAAAATATTCAGAAAAATTATTAGTAATCATAATAAAAATAATAGCTGTAGTAAAAGGCATTTATTGACCTCCCTTACAATGCGGGATCAATATTTTTTTCCTTCTTTTTTTTTATATTAATGCCTTACTACCTTTTTTCAATTTTCTTAAATATACATTACATTACATACCGTTTTTTTATACATTAATGCCTCAGATTGACCAATAGGCCATTGGCCGGAGTTCTTCAGCCTAATAATAATAATAATATACTTACCAGCAGCAGATGTATCAGAGAACATAAATAATCTATGACAATTTTCTGCATGTCTTGCACTGTTTTCCCAAACGATCCGTAGCGTTCGTCCGATTTTTAATGTATAAACATTTTGATTCTTTACCGAAAGATATTCTATCTCGATTTTCGTTGATTTTTTTTCGCAGGCCAATCTCGTGTTCCTGTCAATGGCAATTTACATGATGTGCCGGCACACCAATACCACGGTGTCAATGAAGAGCAAAGAACACTCGAGGCTCGCCAGTGCAAAGTAAGTGTCGACCATTGAGACGACAGAATTAATTTTTTATTGCTTAGCGTAAACAAAAAGGAAATATTGATTGTAATTTGATGAACTGACGAAGAAATGCGTATCGTAAAAAAAAAACAAGACGAACAAAAAAAAAGTCGACGTCTCGTAGATTCGGAGCCATCGTCTCCGATGCTTTCGATTTAATGTACGCAAGCTTAAAGCGCTTCTGATACACCTACGACGAAAAATCTGTTTTCACACATAACTCGGCTGAATTTCATCCGTTGTGTTCGTTTTTTTCAATTTATTTTTTTTTTACATAATTTTTTTAAATATGACACAAATTATTACTAGAATACAATACGATACTTTATTCAACTTTCGATTCATTAGCGCTTTTCGTAATTATTTAATGAATAGATGAATTCATTGATTTTGTAAATAATTCATATATTCCGCTTGAAATCGTGCTCGCTGCTGAAACGAAATTTTCCCGTTTTGTACGATAATTAATGGTGAAAACGAGCGGTAAATTTAAAAAATGCGTGCCTCTCGCTATGATTTACGTAAGAAAAACAAACACGCCGAATGGTGAATATGCAGTATTGTCGGATCTCGACTTTACCCGTTTGTTTATCTATATTCGCGGGGATTTCGAAAACAAGTAGTGCGCCGTTGCGCTCTGAATATCGGATACGAATAACAAAATCGTTTATCAAATTATTCATGGTGATGGCGTTATGAATTTCCATTGCAATCCCGATTCGGATTACTTCCGTTGAACTCTTAAATCGACGTCAATATTAATATACGTAAACGGCTGTGAAAACAAAAATACATATTTATATATTCGGGTCAGCGTATTCAATTTCGTCGTAACTGAAGTAAACAAAAAAAAGAATGCACAGCGTTCCGTAATCCGAATCGGGCATTGTAAATGCGTAAGAGAAAAACGAATAAATAAAATAAATATTAATTATTAGAAATGGTATCGGGACAATTACCTAACTGCTGTCTTGTTTCATTTTTTTTTATTAAATCTTCTACCCACTTCTGTCTACACTATTCTACATTCTTCTGCATGGCGTGGTTGGTTGGTAGTGGAAAGGAAGAGAATGCTCTTCCCAACAAATTGCAAGCGCACTTGTAAGATATTTACCATTTTTATTATTATCATTCATCATTCATTCATTCGTCATTCATATATTACATAATTCACTAATATCTAAAAAAAAAAACATGATTAATGGAATATCGATTCGAAGTCGAAAAAAATGTCCTCCTTTTTTTTGTTCTGTAAATGGTAATGGAACGCGAGTTGCCGTTGAACAGACACGCGACATTACTCCGGAGTAATTTCACTCGCAATATACTCGCATGTAAACGATCTCGCGTCTAGCCAACATTTGCCTCGTTCACTGAGAGAAAAAAAAATTCTCATACATGCAGTACACGCCACGTTTAGTGCATGCTTCTTTTTGTATTTGTGGCTTAGTAGAGTATTTACGTAGAAAAACAGTATTGTTACAATCGGTAGTAATTACCGTTTACGATCCCATTAAGATTTCGAGTTTACTTCCATTTTCCGAACGAACAGTGCTTGTAGGCTTTAACGGCCCCGCGGACAAGATTTGCGCTTCAACTCGTCGATTGTTCTAAATTACCTAAATGGCGAAAATTAATTTCTACAAATATTTTTTTATTGCCGAATTTAATTAATATAAATCAATTGGCAAAATCTCGTCCGTGCGCCGTCTGCCGCAAATACCGTTCGACACTGACAATTATTTATTACGATTAACCGATTTTTTTGTTGTTTTCATTTCTTTTTCAACAACCATCAGAGCGTGGCTGCGAGGCGCCATCGTGCTGGTTTTCCTGCTGGGACTCACCTGGACCTTCGGATTGCTGTACCTGAATCAAGAATCAGTCGCGATGGCTTACATCTTCACTATATTGAATAGTCTTCAGGGCCTATTTATATTTGTGTTCCATTGCGTACAGAACGAGAAGGTAAGGGACTACACCGGTGCGCGAACGCTCACACGACTCTAAGAGTCTCGATTAACCGATAAGTCGTTAGCGATAATCAATTATTTAATGTCTTATTGAAAAAAGAAAAAAAAGGAAAAAAAAATAACAAATGTCTGTACACTACATTTCGATACTGGTAATCGTCCGATCGATCGAATAGATAATCTACGAGATTCGCACTTGATTTATTCATTTAGACGCCCCCCTCCCCAACTTTTCAAATTACCGACGATTTTTACGGAATTTTACGAACTGCGCACGTCGTGACCGCTCGCTGTCACTTTACGATCATTTTGTCGGCACGCATAATCCCATCTGACACGTTTTTTATTCATTACAACAGTAGGGTTGATCGTTTGAGTTCGCCGAATCTCCGACCCGATTTCCAGTATCGTTTTTTATTGTAATGACTTTTATTTGTCCAACTATGTTTTTTTTCTCTTTTTTTTTTGTCAATTTAATTTCTTGGCCTTGCTGTTTGAAAATGGAAAGTATCGAGGATTTATAGATTCCTTAATTTTCATAAAAATACGGAGATAATTATTTTCGAGGAAAATAATCATGAAAAAGCGATCGCTTTGCCGACATATTCTTCTTAAAGAGAAAAACAATTAAAGAATTTGACGAACCATTTTTATTTAACATAAAAGTAATTTTTGCATATCACATGCTTTGCTTCCTCATAAAGGCAGCTCCGAATTTTTCAGAATTGTTTTCTTATTAAACGAAATTTTCGAAGATAATTAATCATAAAATAATAATCATAAAAAAAGAAATCGTCTTGCCGATGTATTTTTCCTGAAAGAGAAACAAAATTTAAGTATTTGACGTACCATTTTTTATTAAAAGAAAACAGTATTTTCGGCAAATGCCACGGGTTTTGCTTCCTCATGGACCTCTAAATTTTGCAATTTTTTTTTTTTTGAGACCTGAGGTCTAGAAAACAGAACAGCAGGGTCAAGCGAATCCCCGTTGATCTCACACCCTCCCGAAATGTATGATTTCCTCGACACCGCCGCTTGGTTTCGTGCACGGTTAAAACGTATGGGTCCGGGGGTGGTTTTCGTCTGTGATTTCGCAGGTGAGGAAGGAGTATCGAAAATTCATTCGACGACACTCTTGGCTGCCGAAGTGTCTCCGATGCTCGAAGACGGTGTCCGGAAATTCTGGAGGCTCGTCGGGCACGAGCGGAGGTCCGGCAGGCGCGAACGGCGGAAAGGACTTTCCGTCGCACAACACGTCGTCTAATCCGTCGGCCCCGACGACCGACAGTTCAGGATTGTCGCCGCACACCACCTCCAATGTGGGTACACCGCCGAACAATATCAGCAACCTGACAGCGGCAGCTAACAATACGAATCTTTCGATAAACGTGAACCTGAACAATTTGTCGCTGAGGTCGCCGAACGGGGCATACCAGATGCACATGATGGCACCCAGCAACCACAATAGGCATCCCGCCCAGCAAGGTATCCAAACGCCGCTTATACACCAAACCAGGAACGCATTTGTTTAACTCTTCTAATTATTTTTTTTTCCCCGAGATTCTCTTCTCGCCTCTCCGTCTGTCGCCAGAGTAACAAAGTTCATGCGCAACCGAGGAGATTCTCCTCTCCTCCGTCGGTCTGTTTTGTTCTTCCACTTACCGCGATTGCGCAAAATCCTAGGAGTCCCCAATGACTCTCGCGAAATCTCGAATTACGACAGTGTCCAAGTTAAATAGTGTCCCTTTAAGTCACAAATCGCGATCGAAGACCAGAGATTCACGAGGATCGATGCCAAACTCACTATCGAGCTCATTGTTCGTAGGATATTGGGAATTAGGGTCGGGTGCGATTATTATATAGTATTAAATTGAATTATTATAAATATATAAAAAGGACAATGTCCAAGTTAAACAGTGTCCTTTTAAGTAATAAATCGCGATCCAAGACCGGAGATCGACGAGGGTCGATATCAAACTCATTAGCGAATTCTTCGACCGTAGGATATTTGGAATTAGGCTCGGGCGCGATTTGATTGAAAATTTACTCGGTTTAGGCAGCTTTTTTATATTTCTAAAATAAACAATAGTTTATTTAAAAATTATTATACATTATTAAATTCAATTATTATATATTATTTTTAAAAACGATAGTTTCGAAGTTAATCGTGTACTTTTTGATTGATAAATCGATGGATCAAGTACCGATCGAATACCGTCTGCAATCAATGAGTAACGATCCTTCAAACTCATAAGCAAATTCTTCGTACGTAGGATATTTGGAATTGGCGTCGGGTGTGACTTAATTGAAAATTAACTCGGTTTAGGTAGTTTTTTTCTATATTTATAAAGTAAGATGTACATTTATAATTTGTAGAATGTCTATCGGGTACACTTTTCTCAGGAACTGACTAGGTTCATTTTTTATTTATTTTTGTACCAAGAAAACATTGGAAGATGCACTGGAAGTGCTCTTTCGTCGTGCTGTTTTCACCTCGAGGATGAAACAAAATGTAATATTCTGAACCTCGAATCTCCGGGATAAATATGCGTTAACGGGAATATAATGAATCTGGAAGTCATGCCATTCACGGAAATAAACATGTCTGGTTCAATTGCGAATTTTATCCCAGCCGAGCGAACGGAGTAATAAATTTATGTGTAACCGAGGGATTCTTCCGTCAGTCTGCTTTTTTCACTTACCGCGATGGCGCAAAATCCGAGAAGCCTCAACGTGACAAAAAGACTCTCGCGGAATCCCGAATAACGACGGTGTCCAAGTAAAACGAGTCGTTTGAATTAATAAATCGAGGGATTGAATACCGATCGAATACCGTCTGAGGCCGATGAGGATCGATTCTTTAAACTCATTCTTCGGGTTCTTCGTAGGTTGCATATTTGGAATTAGCATCGTTTTGCGATTTAATAGAAAATTATCTCGGTTAAGATCTTTTTTTAAATAATTCTATAGTGAGATGTAAATGTATGATTTGTAGAATATTTATCGGGGTTGTTAATTAATAAATCGATGGATCGAGTAGCGATCGAATACCGCCTGAGATCGACGACGATCGATCCTTTAAACTCATTCTCACATTCGTCGTACGTAGGATGTTTGGAATTAGCGCCGGTTTGCGTTTTAATTGAAAAATAACTCAATTTAGTTCTTTTTTTATATTTCTAAAATAAGATATAAATTTATGATTTATAGAATATCGAATATAGAATAAAAGCGCTCTTTTATCTGAATCTCGAAGCTCCGAGAAAGATATACGTTGACCGGAATAGAATAAACTTGTAAGTCACTGCGATTAATGAAAATAAACCTATCGAGTTCGATTGCAAATTTTGTCACAGTCGAGCTAACACTAGGAGGACACTGCAGACCCTTAGCGGAGAAAAAATATAAAGCAGTAGTCTCGCCTCGTCGACTTCGGTCCGTATTTCTACTAGAAAGTTCCCTCAACGAGGCTCCATTAAAAACATAAAAACAAAAATTAAATAGAAAAAAACAAAAACAGTAAAGAAAGTAAAGTGTCGCGGAATTGAATTTTCTCCCGCATTAATCTATGACGGTGAGTGTGCGTTCGAGACCGTAGTTTCCGACGACCCTGGGAGTTCGAGTAACTCGTGAAAAGTCTCGGGGATAAAAGAGAGGGTTCAGGGTAGACCCGAAGCGCGAGCACGGGAAGCGAGAGAGGAGCCTCCTCCGTGACGGAGGGAAGAAAATATTGAAACAAGAGTCAACAAACCGTCATAAAGTTCGCGTTGCAACGCCGAGTCGAACAGATGACTTCCGCCTAAAGCTTTGTCCGTTCTCTTCATCTTCCCGCCCGTCCCCCGCGAGTTTCTCCTTTTCCAACTCACTTTGCCGCTCCAACGCTCCACTTCTTTCGCTCTCAGCCTCCTCCCTTGACTCATCTCGCGCGTTGCGTTTCGTCCGTCGAAACAACCATTCGCATCCACTACTTTAGCGTGCGAAGAAATAGTATGAGAAAAAACTTGCACTCGACGAAGCGTTGAAAGTCTTTCGAAAATTCAAGTGCACACCGGAATTGGAGCGAAGCGGGATGTTGGAAATTTCGGTGGATAGGGAAGGACAAAGGCTACTTTTGAAAATCTTTTCAATTAACGATTTGAAAATCATACGAATAAAAATTCAAAAAAATAAATTTCATTGAAATTGAATGGCATTGAAGTTAAATTTTAATCGAATTAAATTTCATTGAAATTAAATTTCAATCGAATTAAATTTTATTCAAATTAAGTTGAAAAAAAAACCAATTGAAAATTAGGTGGGAAACGGTCGAAACGGGATCTCGGCTCATCTCGGGCGTGCGTTTCATCCGTCGACTCGACCATTCGCATCGACTACTTTACCGAGGTCCCCGATGCGTTTCTCTTGTGAGAGTGAGAAGAAATAGTCAGAAAGAAAAATTGTACTCGACGAGGTCTTAAAAGTATTTAAAAAATTCAACGGCGCACAGGAATTAGAGCGAAGCGGTAGGTTGGAAAAACTCGGTGGATAGAGAAGCATTATAGCGCAGCGGATCGAAGGAACTCGCGCTAAGGCCACTTTTTAAAATCTTTTCTGTAGCAAGCATGCGACAATATAAAAAAAAAATATATCCTGCGCGCTCTCGACATCTCTGTAAAACTTTTACTTACTTTCTTCTATAATTCTTTTTTTTCCTTTGCAATTCTTACCTTATTGTCTAGCCTTGGACACTGTCGGTAATCGAGATAGTAGAAAAAAAACAAATCTCACGCACATTGGGTATATTGTGGCACATAGATAGTTACACATGATTGGAGTCGAACGGGCAGTCGTACTATCAATCGCGTATATAGCGTATAAAAAAAATCAACAACAACAAATAGCTGACGGAGGCCTCTTTACTAACAATAGTGGTGGTTTCTTCCGCAATCGCTCCTATGCGGGGTTTGGTGTATTCGGCTGTCGGCTACCTTTGCTCCGCGATTGCAATCGCAAACGCACACGTGTCACATGTTGTTTTTTTTGCCATTTTTTTTTCTTTCTGATCTCTATTTTACAACTCATCACCGATCGTACATAAAACTTGTTGGAATTATAAAAAAAAAAAAAAATTGGGCGCAGCCCACGTAACTTGGAGCTTCGCGAAGGAAGCGCATGTTCGAGTAAAACTTGTAGAACGATTTAGGTGATGGACCGATGTGCGGTTTGCGACTCGAAAGATTCGTAGTGTGCGGCTGAAAACTGACCGTGGGCGAAGTGTAAAACTCTCGTAAATCTCTCATGGTCTATATGGAACAGTCGACTGAACCGTGAGTTTTTATCTTCGCCCACGCCTATCTCCTAGACCGTAAGACACATCGCTAACACTCGCTACGCACGCATTTTCCTTCATACACTTATCCACGTACAAGCCCGACTGTCGATGCAAGAAATCATAAATTGAAAGAAAACATCTTGTTCGCTACTGTGTGAAAAAAAAAAAAATTATCGAGAAGTTGGATAATTTTTCTTAACAAAGTGTGCAGACAAAAAAATACTTTTTTATGACAGAATGATATCGCGCTACACTAATCGCAAATCGCTTTACACCTGTACATCCAATACGGCCTCATCCTCTCATTTGTACTTTCATCCAACGATCATCATTTTTTTTTTTTTTTTTTTTTTTTTTTTTTTTTTTTTTTTTTTTTTTTTTTTTTTTTTTTTTTTTTTTTATTTTTTTTTTTTTTTTTTTTTTTTTTTTT
>JAPYZD010004680.1:0-10943 GCA_030522725.1 Ichneumoninae sp. B BG-2022a | reverse complement strand
TTTTTTTCAGATTTTTACACCATCAAGAAGTACTTGAAATTTTCACTTATTGTTGTCGCACTTATGCGAAGTGAGCGCGCAGCGAGACTCCCTCCTTAACGCAACAACGGCGCTTGTGCCGATTACCGACGAGAATCGCTCGAGCAGCCGAGGCGGGCTTGAACGAAACGTTCCGCGCGGGCCGCTAAGGTGTGTTACGTCGTCGACTCCCCGTGTCATTAGAATTCCTGCGAGCCCGCGGGAGACTCTGTGACGACTCTTGTGTTTATAACGTTACGTACAGGGAAATCGATTCGAATGAGAAACAGCAGCGGCGACGTCAGTGGCGTACGGCGTGCTGGAGTATCGTAATGAATAACAAATGTATGCACGAGTAAACACGGTGGTAGGCTTTGATAAAAAAAAATATATATACTTTTTTTTTTTTTTTTTTTGCTCTCTGTGCAGCTGCAACATCGAACCCGCACGAGAAAGCTCCTTTCAAGGCAAACTAAGTTGCGTTTTTTTTCTTCTTTTTTTATTTTCCAATGACCACGACCTCAAAGCCTCGCAGCACGCAATCTCTTATCTCCCTTCGGAATTGAAAATGAGCCTGGTCGACAAGGTCCTCGAATAGATTTTTTTTATTCCCATGCACCGTCTTATCAACATCGCACTGTTCGATAATTTTTTTTTCTTTTTTCTGATCGAGCTAAAAAAATAATTTAATAAATAACTTAAAAAATAGATTTTTGCTCCCTCATAGAGGAAGCTTTGTTGTGGGGACAAGAAAATTTTTCGAGATTTTAATTTTCGAGATGAGGAAGCCAAATAAAATATACAGACAATGCTTCATCGGGGAAGAAGCTTTGCGGATAAAGGAACATTATGAGAAAGCGATATGAAAATTTCAATTTTTATAAGAAATTATATGGAAATTTCAATTTTCAACTTTTATAAGAAACTATATGAAAATTTCAATTTTCATTTTTTATAAGAAACTATATGAAAATTCCAATTTTCAACTTTTTAAAACTACTCTCGGTGCTGCTGGAACCGCCGAACCCGCAATTCCTTTTACGGCCAATTTCCTTTTACGGCAAACTCAGTTTTCAATTTTTTTCTATTCTGCAATAACCACGACCGTAAATCCTCCCAACACGTAATCTCTAATCTTTCGTCGTAATTAAAAATAAGGCTGGTCAACAAGGTCCTCGAAAAGATTTTTTTCTTCCCATGCGCCGTCTTGTCAATATCGAACGTTTCGCTCAAAAAAATTTCAAATTTTTTTATTGAGTTTAAAAAATTAATTTGCAATTGCTGTCGGTGCAGCTACAATGCCGAACCTGCGAGAAAGTGCCTTTCAAGGCAAACTCAGTTTCGATTTTCTTTTCTTTTTTCTACTTTCCCGACCACGACCGCAAGTCCTCGCAACACGCAAACTCTTACCATAACTCCTAATTGAAAATGAGGCTGGGCGACAAAGTCCTCGAATAGGTTTTTTTTTATGTATTCGTACCGTGCGCCGTTCTTATTAATACCGAACCGTTAGGTCACATATTTTATATTTTTAAAAAATATGTGTTTAACAAAAGTTTAAAAAATTGAATAACAAAAAAAAAACATTTTTTTGGAACTACTGTCGGTGCAGCTGCAGCGCCGAACCCGCAGGAGCAAGTCCGTTTCGACGCAAACTTAGTTTGGTTTTTTTTCTCCAATGACGACGACCTCAAAGTCTCGCAACACGCAATCTCTTCAGTTTCCTTCGTAATTAAAAACGAGGCTAGTCTAAAAGGTCGAAAAGATTTTTTTTCGTAACGCGCGCCGTTCTGATCGATATCGAATCAGATCAAATAATAAATAAATAAATTATTGAGTGAAAAAAAAAATATATATTACATACCCTTTTTTGAAACTTCTGTCGGTGCAGCTGCAATGCTGAATCCGCACGAACAAACTCCTTTGAAGGCGAACTTAGTTTGATTTTTAAAATATTTTTTAAATTTTCTAATAACCGCGACCTCAAAGCCTCGCAGCACGCAATCTTTAATCTCCCTTCCTAATTAAAAATGAGGCTGGTCCCCGAATAGATTTTTATTTTCACACCTTGTTCCCTTCTCATCAATATAAAAAAATCTCAAAAATGTTTATAATTTCTCTATCGAGTTAAAAAAATTAATTAATAAAATTGAATTAATAAAATTAAATAATTAATAAAATGATCTAATATGTTTCAGACAAGATGCTAGCGCCTCTGAAGAACAACGGTTCGACGAGGAGACTGGAGGGAAAGAGGCCGAAAGAGCTGATGTCCTCTTCGAGTCTCTCGGGAATGTCCCAGCTGTCCAACAGCAGCGAGGAAGGCCTCGAGCCTTTCGTTCACAAGCCCAACAAGGCGGAAAAAACCGACGGGTATAATCGTCGTGATATTAAAAAAAAAGTTAATTCCTTCATAGTTAGAGAAAATCGTTTAAATCCTTCGAGACAGTCCGGACGATTTCGCGGATTATTTTGTCGAAGAAATAATGTAATTGGAGACAACATAGTAAGCGGTGTATTTAGTATTTAATCCGGAGGGACGGGAGTGTGCCAATGACTGTGCCTGTCGTGCCGCTCGAGTGGCCGATGACTGTGCCGTTTCACGGTTCAGCGGCAGACTCTCCCGGTAGCGCGCGGAGACCGGTCGTTCGACAGCGCAGAGCTCTCTTGCTGAGAAACGGAGAACCTTCAGTATTCTCCCACCGAGCTTACCGACACTCTTAATTCGATCGGAGATAATAATCATATCAGCCGGGCGGTCATACCTCTGTTAGTAAACGGGGAATCAGCGAACAACTGTTAGTTAAGTAATTTCAACTGTTCTGCTTTCAGTTCAACGTCGGAGGGTGCGAAGGGCAACGAGTGGCTCGTAAGCGGCCCGGCCAGCGGCAAAACTCCCGTTCTCAGATTCAAGTGAGTGTGCCGCATGGTGCATTGTGTACATGGCGCGTATCGACCAAATGTATATAGATGTACATCTGTTATACATTATATATATCTTCGCGGAAATCTTTTTTACATTTCGGTTATGCTTTTGGAATTTATATTTTAAAAAAACATATATGTATTTAAATATACACCAATTTTTGTTTAGTATGGTCGTAACCGGAAATTATGTAGCACTATTGTCGTGTTAAAAAAAAAACACACACATTTTCATTCCGGTCCGGGAATCTCAGTTTTCGACCGGAAGTGACGTAATACCGGAGATACGTGACTTCCGATTTGATCATCGCATTTTTCGATCGGAAGTGGCGTTACACCGAAAATACATCACATTCCGGTTTGAAAACGTCATTTTTCTACCGGAAGCGACATCACAACGGAAATACGTCACTTCCGATTTGACAATCTCATTTTCGACCGGAAAGGCGTCACTTCCGGTTTAAAAAATTATTTTTTTTCACCGGAAAGGCATCACTTCCGGTTTGAAAAACTATTTTTTTTACTGGAAGTGACGTCGTACCAGAAATATGACACTTCCTGTACGAAAATCTCACTTTTTTTCGACCGGAAGTGACGTATTTCTGGTATGACGTCACTTTCGGTTGAAAAATGAGATTCTCATACCGGAAGTGACGGTTTGTCGGTAAATTTCCGGGAATCTAAATCACCGGTTTCTAACTTCCATAGCCCATAGCGAGGGCGCGAAGCGCCGGAGCCACAACAACGTGCCACTTTAATATATTTCGAGTATTTATTTTTCTGCATATTCTTTATCCCTGGGAGGATTTGTTATTCAATTGGATCGTACAAACTCGTTTTTTTATCGTTATGTTATACGTAAAACCGTATAAAATATGATTTCCTTTTTTTTCTCCCGAAGATGTTCAGCCCTCGCAACTCCGCCGGAAAATCCACCGGCGAAACAGCTTTACATGACTTACAAGATCTTCCAGGCGGACACTAAGCTGATAAGTCTGCTGCTCCAAGCCCACGGGTTCATGGAGGTGAGTGCACATTTCCAGATACGATCTCCATACTTATTTTACTTCGCGGACTGGAAGTAAAAAAACAAAGATTTGGAGCAAACCACTCCGCGCACTATCGATCTCGGGAAACTTTAATAATCGTGTATCGAGGACAAAATCTCGGTGCACCGAGAACGATGCACATAAACGTAAATGTATCATTTTTATTTTTATTATTATTATTATCCAAGTACGTTGAAAACTAGAACACAATCTTATTCAAGATTAAAGATAGCACAAAAAATGGTCAGCGCGCGATATTACGGACTCTGTGCGCGTTTTACCATCCGCAATCTATCGTCTAAAATTACAGTCCAAACACATATATCTGTTCGGCTCTCCGAACAGCGAATTTATTTTCAAATTGTCTCCGAACTCGCCGCTCCGCGAGCTCCGGCAACGTTCGCGACGGTCACGAACCGGCCTCCTCGAACGGCGGAGTTCCCAAAATATATTTTTTTCTTTTCCATATAATACTGATAAATTATAAACAGTCGATGAGAGGTACGATTCTCCAGAGTGCTCGATGCCGATGCGAATTAAGTTGGTCCGAGCGACGCAGTACCGATAAACTCGAGTTTCAGGGAAAAATTCAAACATTTCTGGATGGGATAAAAATCTAAAAAAAAAATCAACCATATGGGAGGTGCAAGTACTGTTTTTATGTAATAACTATTCAAAAACGTTACTGAAAAATTAACGATAAAAATAATTGTTCAACAAATTACCCGGTAAATTAACTATTGTTTCCATAAAAATGATTCTGAATACGTACGAATTTTTCGAAGTTTTTTGTAATTTATAAAAATAGCATTTTTTCTATGTTCAAGCTGTGAAAAAACGCAACTTTCAAAGACTCCAGAAAAATTCCGAAAAAATTAATCCGTATTGAGAAAAATAAACGAATTATTTTTAAGATGAAAAATAGTTAAGTTGCCAGGTAATTTGTTGAATAACGATTTCAACCTTCAGATTTTTAATAACAAATTGCAGATATTATTTAGCAATCTTTGCAGCACCTCCCACATACTTGATTTTTTAAAAAATTTTTCCTATCGAGAAGTGTTCGAAATTTTCTCTGAAACTCACGTTCGGCCGGACTTTATTGCCCGGACGTGCTTAAAATCGGTCCTAGTGTATGCAGTCGCTCCAGAACCAGTGCGAGCCGGGGCAGAGATCGACGTCCAGATTGGCGCTGGCGAGGTTGTTCCGCAGCATCCTGACGCCCTCGCAGTCGAGTCCCCAGTTGGCGAGATTGCCGATGCGTCGAAGGTTCCTGCAGCGTCTGAACATGTTGAGGACGGTGGTGGCCGAGACGCGGCTGGCCTCGTAGACGTAGAAACACGTGAGGTTCCTGACGAGGCAGTTGTCGAAGTTCGCGGCGTTTCGTCGGCGAGCCGACCTTGCGTCGTCGTTGGGCGCGAGGAGTCTCTCGAGGTGCTCGTCGGTGAGATCGAAGCAGCTGTGAACATGAAGCGACGTGAGTTCCGGAGCCAGCGATAGAATCTTGACGATGGTCGTCGCGCTGACGATGCGTCCCAGCTGAACCTTCCTGAGGCGTCTCAGAGGCGGCGGATCGGCGCCCTCGAGCCAGACGACGCTCGACCCGCCGTCCTTGGTGAGGGTCTCGAGATTCGGACAATTGAGGAAAATCTCTCGAACGTCGAGTCTGAGGGGCGACTCGTTGGCGGTGACGCGAAGGTTGAGTTCCCTGAGGTTCTCCCCGTTGGTCCTAAGGTAGTCGTAGAAGCCCGCGAGCCACTCCTTCTTGGCGGGAATGCTGTGGACGCTGAGGCTGGTGACGTAGGGGAAGAGCCGAAGGGCCTCGGGCGGATGATGAGGCTCGGCGATGTGAAGCTTCTCGACCTTGGGACAAGCCCGGGCGAGAAGCTCGAGCCGACCGGAAGTGGTCCTGCTGCTGCGTGCCTGGGTGAGACTGAACGGGGTCTTCAGGTCGATGACCGCCCTGTTCATTATCTCGACTACGCGGCCCATGTGACTGTACTCGGCGAGGGACTCGAGCTTCGGGACGTTCGCCAGGGCGAGCAGAACGCCGGCGCTGGTCACGTCGGTGTTGGCGACGTTGAGGACTCTGAGCGTTTCGCACAGCGGGTTTCTGCTCTCGCAGTACTCGAGCAGGACTCCGTGGCGTTCCTTCTTGTCGCCCTTGTGACCGGTCATCTTGAGCTTGGAGAGGAGGGTCTTTATGCGGGACCAGCTGGTGGCTTCGGGCTGCTGGGGCCGGCGGCGAGGATTCTGCTGGTGCGGCTCGCTGAGGACGACCTCCCTAGGAGTCGGCGATTTGTCGCGCAGCTCGACCTGCAGAAGGAGCTGTTTCAGACCTGCGTCCGTCACTTGCCTCGAGCAAGCGACGTCCAGGACAACCAGCTTCGGGCAAGCCTTGCCGACGACCTGGAGGACCGCGTCGCTGGCTATGTTGCGGAGAGTCAGGATCATGAGGTGTCTCGTACTCAGCAGGGCGGAACGCAGCAGCTTGCAGTCGAGCCGCAGCAGCGCCGATCTCGCCAGCTCCAGAGACTCCAGGCCGTGACCCTCGGTCGCCAGCAGCTTCAGCAACGATGTCTGGTGGCTGCAACCGTAGTAGCAGCAGAGATTCACCTTCAGCTGCTTTATGTCGTGGCCGAGCAGCAGCGCCAGCAGGTACAGCGGCGCTGGACCCGATATCAACGTCGAACCGTCCGATGCTGGACCGTACAGCATCCTCGACGTCTCCTCGATTACGCGCGAACGGATCCGGGCTGGAAGCGCGTTCACGTAGTACGGCCTTATGTTCTTCCTCGCGTAAACCAAAACGTGCGCTGCCGGCCACTCTTGGGAAAGCAACTGCAACCTGCGGCACGTACCGTCGAGCTGTTGGCACACACGCCCCAAACTAAGTCCCTCCAGGGAGATAGGCTGACGGTGGCCTGGCATCTTTTCTCGTTCATTCACTGCGAACATTAAAAAAACACAGATTCTGAGTAGGTGATACGGATTGATTGATAGGGTAAAAGTGGTGAATATGGCCCACCTCGATTACACGGTGGCCATTTTTTCCCCGGAAAAAAATCCCTGACTTCTCCCTGACGTTTCACTGACCAATAAAAAAATGTCTCTGAACAAAATTCTGACGACCTCTATTTTTAAAAAATTTATTATGGAAATGAAAATGCCTAATTATTGGTATTAATATTGGATTCTATTTTTTTTTTTCACAATGTTCCCAATTTTTTTTAAGGCTCCCTTTTATGTACTTCTTATATATTTATAGAAGGTCCAGTTATAATTTACTTTTTCCCTGACCAATTTCGAAATGCCCTGACTTTTCCCTGATTCCCTGACCAAGATTTTTTTCCCTGACTTTTCCCGGTTCTCTCGGTTTTCCCTGACCGCGGCCACCATGGATTAACACGTAAATCAATGATGTGTGGACCGGTCCATATTTCCCACTTTTACTCTATATATATTTTACTTTGACATCGTTTATTTACACTTTTTTTCTCATCATTTGTCATTTACTTGAGGAGGATCAACTATCAGACGAAATCCAACTAAGGGCCTTCATTTTTTATATTTTCTATATGAACACTGTACGTCTATTCCCGAAGTCTGAGAAATTTTGACCGGCATCTTTACATCTCAACCACTCACAACTCTAACAGAAAACATCTCTATCATATTACAACTCTACCGTATTAGAATGGTACAAAAATCTCTACCAGAAAGTAAAAAAACTCTACCGGAATTGAAATAAAAATCTACCGAAATGAAAATAAAACTATATCGGAATACAAAGCTACACAGAAAAAAAAAATATCATTGAATCAAGTAAAATTTGCTTACGGGCTGCCAATGAAGTAAAAACATTGTTTTAATTCTACTCTGAATTTGTACAATTTCATACCGGATTGAAACGATAACATGTCACTTTGACAGTCTTACTGTCGTTGTTTCAATATCATATGGAATTGTAAGAATTTAAAGTAGAATTGAAACAAACATTTTTTCTTCGGCAGCCCGCAAACGAATTTTTTTTTCAGTGTAGGTAGCCTTGTATTCCGGTAGAGTTTTATTTCCATTCCGGTAAAATTTTATTTCCATTCCGGCAAAGTTTTATTTCCATTCCGGCAGAGTTTTATTTCAATTGCGGTAGAGTTTTATTTTGATTCTGGTAGAGGTTTTAGAGCTGCCTTTTTCGTAGAGTTGTGAGTGCTAGAGATATAAATGTGCCGTATATTCGTAATATAATTTAGAAGTTGACTACTGTGACCATATCAACCTATATTCTGACATTGACGTCGGTCGTCTCTGGGGCAAATGATTACTAATTTACTACTGATGAAGTCAACTTAGAGCTGTGAAAAACGAGTTTCGAGTTGATGAAGTATCAAGGATTATGTTAAAAAAAAACTCAGTGCAAACTCAGTGATTCATCGATGCAAAGTTTATTTTTATCATCGCAGTCTATCAATTTACCGCATTATCAATTCCAGGCTCGACAACTTTTCCAGTCGAAAGCTGATGCGCTCAGAGAACCAACGATAACGTCACTTCAGGTTCATTTTTGTAGACGTCCAATTCTAAGTGTTTAATTAACAGACATTACGAATTCACGATATAAATTTATCAATCTATCAACCATGTTATGTCTGAAATATTCTTTACAAATTGTTCATATTGTTAGAAATGATTTGTCATTTAGTTTTTTCGTTTTGCAATGTTGGCAAGTGGTACGTAATAACGATTCCGAGGTCGTTAAGATTCTTAAACTGGACTACTATATTTTTCTTAATCTTCGATGAACGAATCGTTTCGAGAAATCTAGCCTATGAATAGCATGCATAATTCAGCTTATTAATATTGCATGCGATTCGAGACAACCGTGATTCATTTTTTTTCTATCGCATTTTTAATTCCAAACAAACAGTCAATCCTCCTTAATTTTTTCCATCATTAATTATGTATTTAATTTTTTTTCATCATTCATTTACTTATATTTTTTAATTTTTACAAAATTTTTATTTAATCTATCGATCAATACTGGATCGTCGCTCGGGCTCTCTCGAACCGCTGACCGTGCGTGGGTCCGTAACTTTCGAGCCGATAAGTATTTTTAGGCTCGATTGCAGCGAAATCGAACCGCCGAACGACGCTCGACGAGTGCAAAATGCGGTCCGGTGTAAAAAACTATTTTTTCAAAAGTTATCGTCATTATATCTTTCTCGTGGAGGAACAATATTTTTGGTACAAACGCAAATTTAGATTTACGTATTAGGAGTCTTTGAAATAATCCAAAACGTCGAGAATTCGCCGTAAATGACGTCGAAAAATGTGGAAGCAAGGCGCAAAATAGATTTTCACTATTGGATCAATTCTAATCTATAGTTATATAGTGCAACGTTTTGCAAATTGGAGCTATCCTATCTGAGTCGAGTACGAATTCCGAAATTATCATTGTTTATTTTTCTTGACGCGAGTAAACAAAGTAAAAATAAAGTGCTGCGCGGATGTAGGTTCGTGCACTGGGCGCCACTTTGGACACTCAGGGGAGGATTGTTTAATGCATTTTGTGGAAAAGAAATAGACGACAAAAATGTAGAATATTTAATTGACTTTTAACGAAGTGAATTTAGTTTACCTATCCTTGCAGACGAGTGCTTGACCCTTCGGCCTGGCCACTTTATTGAGTCAAGCCCTAGAGAAGCGAAAGATGAAAAGTAATTTGGAACAGACTTTACCAATGATTTTATTTAAGGTAGTTCGTGTCGTAAAGTCAAGTCAAACGAGTACAGGGATTAAAAAAAGAAAAGTGTACACTTTTTAACCTTCTGAAGCATACGAAATATCCCTAAGTATGAAGTTTCAATTATAAATTGAACTTCACAAAAACTTCGTGAAAATATACCAGTGTATTTGTTAACGGTAAGCAACATTTTTTTTTTTTTGTAAATTCATTGCTGTACATGTTTTTTTTCCGTAAAGCAGGAATTTTTTCATCTAAATCCAACTTAGTTCGCACTAATTGTCCCTTTAAAATGTGTGCAAACAATTTTTGAAATATCGATACTCGATTGACTTTACTGTACCGCAAAGACTACTTTAATACTGAAGAGACTGGATCGAATGATAATTGAATGTCACGAGTCGGGCTCGGAAGGAAGTTCCATACATATACGCGTTACATGAACGTATACATATATGTACATATGGGGCATTCCACGTAAAATCTTATTCAATTTTATTTTAATAATATCAATTGTATTCGGTCCTACTGGTATTGTTATAAGCTTCAGAAAATTTGAAATCCATTGATATTCGAGAAAGTTATAACCGATTTGAAAAATAAAAGTTATAATTGCGACACGAAGGAAACTAAACACTTGCGAAATAAAAATAGTAAATATTGAGATCCCTTTATCGCGTGGCGATGGAAAATCATATTTTAAATCACAGAATCTATGTGAATTTTTTCAGGATTTAAAAAAGGTGTTTTCGGAATTGGTTTTTCGAGGATTTAAAAATTCCACTGGAGGTAAAAAGATCTGAAAAATATTCCGAGACACTTATGGGTCGGTAACAACATCCCCTCTTAAAAAAAGACACTCGCATGATCAACATAAACATATCGGGATAATCGAAAACGGACGATCGGGATCGTCCGTTGCGTTGATAAGGTTGGCACACCTAACCGAAGGAAATGAAATAAGCGCGAGCGCAGCGAGCGTGTTGTTGATAGCCATAAGTACTAAAAATGAACGCAATCGACGCGGTGAGGGACATAGGCCGCTGATTTCATGTGGAATGCCACATATACATATACATATACATATACATATACATATACATATACATATACCTATACATATACATATACATATACATATACATATACATATACATATACATATACATATACATATACATATACATATACATATACATATACATATACAT
>JAPYZD010004679.1:0-10943 GCA_030522725.1 Ichneumoninae sp. B BG-2022a | reverse complement strand
TATATGTATATGTATATGTATATGTATATGTATATGTATATGTATATGTATATGTATATGTATATGTATATGTATATGTATATGTATATGTATATGTACCGTGAGCAACACCGTGCGTGTATCTTGTCCAGCTAGAACTCCGACACGTGTTGGAGAGCTGAATAAACAATTAGCTCCAACAGGTCCGGCGACCTCGGTCGCGGTTTGTATAGGTACAGACTCGCGGTTGAGAAGTTGGGAACCGAGAGACTGAGGAAAACGAGACAAGATTCAATCACCGTTTACCGTGTACCCGAATGTTGGTCTTTCGAGAGGTTGTTCCACTTCCGAAGCTGCATCATTCAAAGGACATTGAATGATTGTTCAATAAATATATCTGGAAAAGCTTAAATTACACCTGGCTCGGAATTCCCAGTTTTATGCCGCGTTATCTGTACGCTGTATTGCGATTCAATGTGAGAATAGTACATTTCGATACAAGTGCGAAAAATAATGTTTCGACATAGACACAGCCCGACCAACGAACACACATAATCGTTACGCCGCGGTAATCACTGATTTTTGTATCGTCTACACGCATCAGGTATTTGGTACATGTGTGAAATTCACGGTTCTATAATAATGTTTATTATTACTTTCTTGGCAAAGACGTATCAAGATATTCCGAGGCAACCAACGCACACGTTTTTCCATATTTGTACAGCGTTATTAGCGGTGGTCTATTGAAAACGGATATCAATAAATGAATAACGGGATTTGGACGCCTCTCGTTCTACCCGCATCTACCGCTCGTTGCATTTGGTCCGATTGGATCGGCACCTGCTACTCGAAAGCGAAGCTTAGCCAGATGAATCAAGCCTCCGAATATAAGTTGCGATCTCTGCTTGAAGCAGAGACCCAAATTCTTCCGTCGTTGAAGACAACATCAACAACAGCTGTTTGTAGCTCGAGGCTCTTCAGACGCTCGATCCGTTACAAGTAAAACTCCCACCACCAGAAAAATTTTTACTACCGGAGTGAGCGGAGTACGAGAATCAATCCGACTTCCCTTAAGTCGCTCAACGTTCTAAACACGATCTATTTGCCCTCATTTTTTTCGAATTGCATGATAGGTACATATGTTCGAGATAGAACTCTTTACTAGTAAATTTTATAGATGGAACTGCATAGCAATTCCATATTTGTGGTGAGTTGCGCAGCCCGCTCTTCGGACTATTTACGGATTCACCTTTCACCGTCTTTGGTATATACAGGAAATAATCACACGTTTCAATACGGCCGGAGGCCATGGCTTTATTCAGAACAACGAGCTCTCATGTATGTATGTATGTATGTATGTATGTGTGTGTGTGTGTATATATATATACATATATATTGTACTCTTACTTCGGTGAGCGCATTTTTCATTATTTTATTCGCAGCGTGAGCTTCCGAGTTTTTTTGACGACAAAGAACAATGTAAATTACTGTCGCTTATTTTTATTATGTTAAGTTATCGGTGATTCGTTTGCCCGAAATGATACTTGATATTTGCATGTTATTTTTTCGCGATAGTTTGATTCTGGATGTTGGAAAAATACTTTCGCTATGCATTTGTTTTAATGATCCGGCGAGAATCCAAAGCCCCTCCCCATGTTCGTTCCACTAGCGTTTCCGCGTAAGAAAAATACATAGTACTGGTTCGGTAGCCACGCTAATCGTTATACTCAATCAATGAGCCGAACAACTCGCCTGCCCATCGGGGAGTAGCAACCATAAGTTCGATGAAAAAAGAAAAGTTTCTTACCTGCTTAACGTCCCTCTTCGCGATTAAATGAGAATTCAGCATGGAAAAATTTGCCAAGAGGTTTCCCCAATATGCAGGGGTATATACGATTGGACGTGGGACGAGTCGAGTCAATGACAAATCACTAAAGTAAGTCAGTGTTTTCTAATGTGGCGAGGGCGATTCCACCGGGCACACAAATAGACGCGCGTACGGTGATAATGTAGTTACTTCATTGTGGCGATGTAATCAATGTTATTCTCTCCGGTGAACTAACAGTAGCTTCGAGTTTCAATCATCAAGATAATTATAACGGACGATTTAAAAAAAATCTGTTGTGATTTGGATCGTCGTAGAAACGATCAGTGAAATAATCTCCGACATCTTCATTGTTCAGCAAGCCGTAACCGTCGATTTGTTCGAGGTTGGAATAGCTTCTCTCCACGTAGTCGATTCCCTCGTCGTAATAATAATTTTCAGATCCACCATCGTCAGATCTCCTTTCGTTCGTATTAGCAGCCGAGTCGCGCTCTTTATTGATATTCGGTAATCCGTTCGTCGGCGGAATGGATTTCTGATAGTTAAGTGAAGAATATGATTAAGAATTTACATACACAGAGTATTCATTAGAAGGAAACTATTCGAGATAGTTTTCTTCTAAAAACTAACAAGACATTTTTACAACGCATCTAATGTATACGGTCGTTGTTCAATGACTCAGAATAAATGCATTCAATCGACAAAAGAAATATTAATCCTTTAAATCCCATCGTACCGATGTAGATTGTATAATGCTTCCATTTTTAATTTTTCGTATAGAAAGTAACATTGTTATGATAATTAAGAGAGCTGATAATTTTTTCCATAAATGAATATTACCTGATGCCGGTCGGCAAATCTCAAAGAATCTTCGTCAAACTTCTCGTTCTCTTCATCCTCGTACTCCCATTTAATGCCCTTTATCTCGACGTCCCTCGCACCGGTAATATTCCGCATAATCATAGCAGCTTCCGCGTCGAGGACGCTTTTCAAATAATTCGGAAAGTCCGGATTTCCTCCGTACTTTGGATTTTTAAAGAAGTTAATGATCTCGTGCTGATATCTCGATCGATCGTTGGCAGCGTCATTGTTGGGACCGGAATAATAATCTGGGCAATCGTCCTGTCCTCGGGTATCATCGTCCGTCGTGTAAACCGGTAAAACCGTCGAGTTCCTTGACGCGTCGATGGTATGCTGCGAGCTCTCTTCGTCCGGTGACTCGATGTAGCCCTGGAGGCTGAACAACAGTGGATGGATATCTTCCTCATCATCATGGACAGGATAATCTTGGGAATTTTTCGCATGTATCCGATAATCATCGTCTTCCCCGTAATGCAACCCTTCGCTGGCAATCGGCACAATCTCAGTCGGAGGTACGATCCTTCTCCGGGATGGTTCAACTGGAACAACCTTTTCCACCATATCTCTTTCGTTAAATCGTCCTCCGTCGACTCTGTTGACAATCGAAGTCAGAGGTGTTCTGTATCTCGGATCCCACAAGTTGGGAACACCCATCGGTTGTACAGCACTTTCGTACTCTTGATTGCGAAATAAAAATCCTGTCTGGTCCAACGGTACCGGCAAATTATCCTGCTGATAATAATTCGGCCAATGATACTCAGGCCGAGGGAGCTCAACGCCGATTTGATGAAATCTCAAGAAACCTGGCGCAACCAAAGTTGGTGGAGGGTCCCTAGGATTTTTATTTTTCTTACGATCTCTTATATTGTAATCGACGAGATAACGATAGTATTGCCGAAGCATCGGATCCGCAATTTGCCAACTTAATCCCGATGTGTAAAGCCCCGTATCTTTAGACAACCCCAACAAGTTCTCTTCTGACCTATCCTCGTCTCTGTCCCCGTAACGAAAGTGGCCAAAATTTAGTGTCGAGTCCGCGTGCTTCGATCGTCGATGCGGCATGTCCGCGTTACTACTTTCTTCATCATCGAACCCTGGCCGATTTGCGTACCCGTCGACATTCTCATCGGTTATTGGAAAGCTTCCAAAGCTGCTCGCTCGTACCAACTCCGATGTTTGGTAAGGATTGAGAAAATACTTAATCCACGAAGTGTCTTCGTTAGCAGAGTGACCAGAATAATATCGAAGTGGGTCCTCCGAGAGGAGCGGAGTAATATCAGTCGGTGATCTTGTTGATTCGATCCTACGATCAGTGGAAAAACTATCGCGAGAATCTCGTTCTTGCTGCCATTGTTGATGATTCGGATGAGGAAGGAATTGATCCTGCCAGCCCGCGGTGTACGGTCCCGAAATATCAGGATTGCTGAGAACGGGCGTCTGAAATGACCAGTTCCTCGGCAACTGTTGGTACCAAGGATTCATCAAACTCGTAGAATCGAGATATCGAAACGGCGAATTTTTCTTAAACGGATAGGTGTGCTCGAAAATTCTCGGACTCGGCGGATGAAATCGAGACCATGCGTTAGCGGCTATCGTTGGCGCAATGTGGGGCATTATCGTCGGTGGTTCCGCGTGCGGTGGGAAGATGTAATCGTCTTCTTTCGAGTAATCATTTTTTATCCATCCAATCTCGTGTCGTCTACCATTAATATTCCCCCGATTCGAGTAATTATAATCTTCGTTAGATTGAAATTTAATCGAGTTCTGTACTCCAGGATCAGGTCCAAGCCCGTTGTTCTTCAAGTTGACCGAGTTTCCGTTCAGCTTCACAGAATTACGCGTATCCGGTGGAAGCCACTTTTGAAAGGCTGTACTCGTCACGGTCATGGCTCGTACTTCCTCGAGCCACAGGTCGTACGCCGCGGTTCCTAGCATCTCCTTTACGGATTCGAGCCACTCAAGAAATTCCTGTAAAAATCGGAAAACGCGGAGTGTACTTTATGAGAGTCTCTTTCAATTTCAAAGGAGCCTTTATTACATTGTAGATAGTGTTACCCCATAACTCTCTTGCTTGTCAGCCTTCCTAATCCAAACCTCGACAGCGTCGACACCGGTTTTTAATTTTAGATGATTCAACCAGGTCGAAAGGGACGTCACGGTGGCCTCAACTTTATGACCGGAAGTGTTATCCGGCGAAGCGATTGTAGGTCTCGACGATGTTCGGATCTTCGCGTTTGCTGTAACGTAAACCGGTGCTTTGTAAATCGGTCTGTCATCAACATTTTCAATAGCCGTATTCGTAGGAATTTTCTTATTTCCCGTCGCACCGCTTTCTCTCGATATTTTGTTGTCCGTCGATAAACGAGCAGGGGGGTTATTTTTTTCTGCGGTGTCTTTATAAAATTTCGAGTAAAAGCTGAGTTTTACGTCGTCCTTCCACGAGTGTTTCCGTGATCGTGACGAGTTTACGGGGACCACCATGGGCTTGTCGCAGGACCTGGATATCCTGCAGCTGTCCCGCTTGCATCGACCCTCCGTGTGGCTCGAGCACTCTTGTCCCCTGGGACATACCCAGCCTCGACACTGCTCGTTCATCGCGAGTTCTTCCTCTAAACAATTGTAAAAAACGATTGCGTTTATTCCAAATGTATATAATAAAGTACGCCGTTACCGACAGAAACATTTTATCGAGAGGCGATTGTATGTTAAGCGAGTCAATGTCAAAGGGAGGGAATAAGAGAGGCGATGAACAAGTACCACTTTTAGCCAAACAGTCGGGTGTGTGTTTGCAATCAGCCTTTGTACAATCGTCATCCGGTCTTCGCAAAAAGCACTCGTGCTCCGAGAGACATCCAAGAGTCTTGCATCCCTCGAACCACGAATTTACATCTGTTAAAAAGGACGAACAAGAGAGAAAAAAAAGGAAAACATGGATACCTATATCAGCTTCAACATTATTTCTTTATCGTCTTACCTTTCGAGTTTGCGCAACTCTTGAGCAATTTGCACGGTGCTTTTGCGCAGAGCGATTCACGTAGGATACAACGATGACCGGAAGGGCATCTGAAGTCGGCACACGAGGCTGGCCCCTCATAATAATCACGCTCGGAAATGCATCTCGCAATTTGTTGTTCGCATGCTGAAGAGTTTTTTTCGTTCCTTTTTCTTTTTTGTTATGTTTTGTGTGCGATTTTAAAAATATTTTTTAACTTGAAACCCCTTTTTTAATTACAATGTCTCGGGGAAGAAAAAAATACCTTCGCCCCATCGGCAGTGGCGTACGCGCACCAGACAGACGAATCCTTTGCTGCATCGGACCGCCTCGCAAGACGATGGACCTTTCAGTGATTCTACAAGTAGATTTAACGTAATGTGACCATCCGAGTGCTGACATTTTTGTTTTCTTTCTAGTAACGTGGGACATACCCTTTCGAGTTTTTGAGCAGTACAGCATACTGGGACAGGGTGGATTTTTGCACCAGAACTTTCGGTTAACGCATTGATCACCTCTTTTGCACCTCAAATACGCGCAACCCTTCGGATAATCGGCACGGACTTCTCCTACAAAAAATGTATCTCAGAGATATATGCTGTATACACTTGTGTGAATTAAGTTATATTTAATTTCCCGACAAATACCACTCTTGTATGGATTTTTTGGTGACACATCTCCGCACAAGCACAACAATAATATCGTCAACCACTTGATAATTTTTCCATTCGGAACTGAGAAGAGCATAGTAATCAAAGTTTTTTTTTTATGATTCTATGGACGTTTGCCCGAGCACGCCAGGGCGTTTCTAGCAATGAGAAGCGAGCTCGAATGAACGAACGAATGATTCCATTGAAGCCACGTACCTCATGCTACGAGAGAATGACTGCTGTAACGAGATATCCAACACAGGATGTAAACTATCAACATATCTCTGGCTACTGTGGAACGAGACTATTGTTCATTCATCGGGGATTCATCGTTCACGCAATTGTTACTCCAAAAATCAATTTCAAAACCTCTTTTTCTGACCGGAGGTGATGTATTTTCGGTCAGAAGTAAACATTTGAAAACAGGAAGTAACGACAAAGAGATTTTTGAAAAAAATTCTCTGTCAAGCAGTGTCGTAATAGCATTATCCAGCGCTTTTTAGTGTTCGGAAGAACGTCGGATTTGTTCTGGGTACCTATGCCGGCCAGAAAAATACCGATATGACGTTTTGGTGTATGGCACCCGGTGCAGGGTCAGCGATATGGCGTTTTTCCAGTTACGGCACAATCTCACCTTTGAATAACAAGATAATTTAATTACATTATTAAATGTCGCTGTGCGCTCCGAATCGAAATAATAGTCGGGTGTATAATTTTCATTGACAAATATACACATTGTTGGATCAACGATACGTTGTTACATAACTACGATATATTATTATCAATTCAACGATATTTAGAATTTTCGCATTTCTCGACGTGTCAATTGATAATGTATACGATACACAGCCCGTGGCAAATAAATTTATAAATATAGTATATCGCTTCCTTAATAAATTGCTTAAGCAGGATTTATCGAATTCGTATGAAACGGACGTTAATATTTCATCGTTATTAATTAGATACGTACTTATAGACGATGTAACGTGCTGGCCGGTAGGGTACAGTGAATTAATAGCGTTAAAAAGTTACCGCAAAGTCAATTGGTTAAAAAGATAAAACGCTCGTTTCGAAACTTACGTTTCACTTGTCAGCAACAAGTAAAAATCTACACTGATTGAAGTATAAAAACAAGAATCGATAATCCATTGTCCTGATTATTCAAACTTAATATCTCACCAAGATTTTGGATGTTTGTTCATGATACCAACACCGATATACCGAGCGAACTATTGTCAAAGTCTTATAAAAATTCTATGGCGATAATTGTCACTAACCGTTGCTGCTCCGTAAAAAATAAACAATCCAATGGAAATGATGCGGCACGTTAATCGTAACGTAAATATAGAATACAAACAAACAAACAAACAAACAAACAAACAAACACATACATAAATAAACAACTAAACAGATTCGAAGTCGGTGTTCTTAAGGAGAACTTGATTGAGCAGACCGGCGAGAGCACTGGTGAATCCAGCGTTGTAATCCAAAGTGACCTCGGTGTATACGTAGTCTTCCCGACGATCGCGAAATTTGTCGGCCTCGTCGGGACCGGAAACTAGAGCACCGTGCAGAATCTGAGGATTTGGTTCGTTTCGGTCGAATTCCTGCCATCCACAAGTCGCCGGTAGGTCGGGACAGGACGAGGCTGCGTGATGCGGTTGTTTCGGTGGATTTTTACCCCAGCCGATCACGTAACTTCTTCCTGAAGAGTCAAATAGAAAACGTATATGTCACAAAGTTACCGGCTTTTTGACTCTTATTTTAACGAATCGGTTGACGTAGCGCTCACCTCCACCTCCCAGCATATAATAAATTTGTTGCTTTGCAAATTCACGATATTCCTGCGAATCTCCAATATCCGGTGATTCGGCGGCTTCGAGACAGACGAAAGCTACGTTCGCCGCATGACACAGTGTACCAAATTTGTCAATGTAGAGCAGCCCTTTTGGCGTTCGTTTCTGTTGACGAACCGAAAAGTCGCAAAACGCGCGCGCTGCGTTCTGGTATTCCGACTGTCCAGTAAGTTGGGCGAGCAATACCTTTAAATTCAAAGAGATACAATGAAGCAGCGACAGATAGTTTTTTTTTTTTGTTTCTTTTTTTTTCGTTAACCCTTGAATGATGAAGCTTTCGCTACGTCATAGAGGAAGCTTTGTTTTGGTGAAATATATATATATATATATATATTTATTGCCTGTGTTCCAAATCGTCGAAAAATCACATTTGGAGAAAATGCTTGTTCCTCTACGAGGAAGCCAAAACGAAAATATAAAATAGGCTTTCTCATAGAAGAAGGTTTGGGAATAAAGCAACATTGTGAGAAAGCGATATGAAAGTTTCAATTTTCAACTTTTATGAGAAAACCATATGAAAATATAAATTTACAAGTTTTTTTTTTTACAATTGCAATGAAATGTGACAAGGTGTTAAATATGGTAGCAAATTAAGCTGACTGACCTGTACTCCAGCAACTTTCTTATTATAGAAGAATTCATTTGGTCTCTCCTTGAGATGAAAATGTTGATAATGATGTTCGGCATCCTCCAAGTACCTCGAGTCGTTGGTGGCCTTGAAAAGCCAAGCCGCGGCCCAAGCTAGCTCGTCACCGTAATCTGTGCTCTCGTAATACTGTGCAGCGCCTCTTATCGCCTCATGATACAGACCACGATAAAGGTTTGCGAATTTGTAAAGCTCACGAGCGTGTCTCAGGGACTCGGAACTGTAATTGGGATTGGAGTTTTTGAATACGATGCTCGATGCTGCCAGAGCTGCTGCTGTCTCCCCGGCCAAATCCGAACCTGCGAACGTTTACGATGTCTCTTTAGTACGGTATGACTAACTTAACAATCTATGTTTTTTTTCTTTTTTTTCAACAGTTGGTTAAATATCATTAAATATGTGTTATTTAAATAGATTATTTCATACTTAAAGTATGTGTCTCCTTACACTGTGCAGTTTTTAAGATGTCATGAGTTTGATAGGAGTTATATAGTTAACAGTTAACCTCCCTGACGATGACGGTAACACCTTGATTCAAACTGATCACCGGCCTTGATACAACTTTACACACAACGCAATACCGCACTGTCTTCGAGGCTTCTTACAGAGATTAATTTTACCGATTCGACATTCGGCACTACCAGCAACGAACGAAGCTATAATTGATAATAAATTCAAAGAATATAGCCGACCTCTCCCGCTGAACCACGCGCGTTATTTTACCGAACAAGCGACACAAGAAGAAGCCGTAAAGCTAAATTAAAATTTCAACGCGTCTCCTGTCGTTCGCTACTTGCCTCCTTCGAATACAAAGCGACGCCATCGTCAATCTTTTTATTCACCCATCTTTCTTCTCCCATTGTTTCAGACACGCGATACTCTCGCCTGATTAATTCACCGATTATATCGTATTCATCGTCGGATCACCTTCCGAATAAGTTGCTTCGAAGATAATTAATTATAAATCGTAGATATTTTTTGTTTCTATCTACCTGGATGCTCAGGATCGATCTTGAAGGCAGGCCTCGTTGTGTTAAGCTCCTCTGGCCTTCCCCAGAATGTATGATCGATCGAGAAATCGCCGACTTGACCGTAAAATACAAATTCGCTGACGTGACACTTTATAAAGTAATCCGTCGCCCATTTTATGGACTTTCGCACTTCGTCGAGTTGTCCAGCTGCTGCGTAAGCTTCCGGCCAAGTCACCGCACCCCAAGCAAGAAGTGTCGTCATCGAGGCCATCGTAAAGCCGAACTTGACGAAGTCACCGGCTTCATGGAAGATGCAAACAAAATAAACAATCCATATTATAGAGCAAAAAACGGGAGCCCAAGCCGAAACGGAATATCATTACAACATTTTTTTCCGCCACATAAATAAAAGTCTCATCTTAAATGGAAAATGCGAATCCGTCTCGGCCCGCTCTCCTTTGTTTTACTGGAAAAAAAACCATTTTATTGGCTCCGACATTGCGATTTAGTAGAATTAATTTTCAAACCCTCACCGTCGTAGTATCCACCGGTGAGATCTTCACCGTTCAAGCCACGATCGTCCATAGCGGAATCGCCTCTCCAGGCTACTCTATTGTTGGCTGGAAGCTTTCCGGAGCGTTGTGCCTCGTAGAACAAAAGCGATAGTTCTAAAACTTTGCTGTAATCGGTTTCCTCGATCGGCTTGACTCGCAGAGTCGGTGATGCTCGAGTCTCCTCTATAGTTCCTAACGAAGCTATAGCGAGGACCTGCAATTAAACAATTATTATTTTTCACAATCGACACTATATTCAATAAATTTTATCTCAAAGGGCTTTAAGAATATAAGCGAACTCGTTTCCACACCGGTGAGTTAAATAACCATAGGTCTACACTTGAGAGAATCCCCGCAGGGAGTTATATCCCTCGATCGGAGTATGCTGCACGCAATGTATTCGGACTCCCCCTCGGTCGAGAATGCAGCCGGGGTTAAAGGGTTCGCGTGTATAAACGTGGCACGTATGTCTTTTGAGAAAAAAATAAAACAAAAAATGATTCCATCGGAGTGTGCGAAAACTCGAGAAATCGTGACTACGAACGAAGCGAGGTCTTCTTCATTGTTTCTTTTCCTTTTTTTTTTCTCTATCGCTTCATTTTATTTTTT
>JAPYZD010004678.1:0-10943 GCA_030522725.1 Ichneumoninae sp. B BG-2022a | reverse complement strand
TATATATGAGATTAGGCGCGAAAAATTGAAATCGCTATAGCTCGAGAATGCCTCGACCGATCAAGCTGAAATTTCACACACAGAATATGTTGTGAATAGTCAATGTTTCTCGAAAATGTCATTACAAAAATGTTTAATTGTTTTCATACTCGACAACGGTGAGCGAAATAAAATTGTGCTTCGAAAAAGACTCGAGACAAGTTATAGTCGCGAAGCGTAGTTCGTGGAACGAATGCGTGACAAACACGCGAGGAGTGAATGAAGTGGAAAAAAAATTAGGGTGGGACAAAAAAGTACGAGATTCTGGAGATATATTAATAGACGAGCCACGTGCGCGCGACGTTCGTGAAACACACGACGTGAAGTCGAGCGATTCTTTCCATCGTAAAAATAATCTATATCTATAAATACATTTATCATCCAGTTTAAAAAAATTGTTTTTCTCTTTTTATCGACTCAATTTTACATTCGCTTGACGTGCGACACGCAAGAGCGTAAAACACATGCGAAGGGTCTTTATATTACGCTCGTCAGTGCTGTGCCTTAGCACAGTAAACTACACAGGCTGCGTCGTTTACGGAACACGATACTCTTTGTCCGTCGAGCGGCGCGGTTAATATAGTGGAGGAGAAATAGAACGACTGGACGTTGGTTCGCTCAACGTAATTTCGAATTAGCATCGCTCGCGGATAAAAATCGTACCACGTACGTTCCAGGAATAGGAAAAAGTTGGAACGCATGTGGTGGAAGAACGATAGATTGCGATGCACGATTAAAACGTCAAAGAAATTTTTTTCTACACAAGACGGTCGAGCGCTCTTACAATCGACGATCTTCCACAACTATAATCTATTTCCTTCTGACGAATTAATCTCGCGATTAATTTACTGTAATTTCACTGTAAAAATCCATTAAGTTTTCATCACAATTGTTTTTATTACATTTTATTTTATTTTTGTACATTCGAGGGCATGACCCATTTACAAGATGATATTAATATATCAACCAAGCATAAAATTGACAATGGAAGTAGATTGCTTTGCAAGACTATTTGCACTCCCACCCTAATATAAACTTTCGATATAAAGATAACGGCAACATCAAAAACATCAATCAGGAATATGCCTAAAAATACTACTCAGTACAAATTTATTCGATCGACAATTGTACATTAAATTTAATGCCCCAGTCTTTGCATAAAAACTTCCGGTCCGGTGCGTTAAATTTACAATTTTTTTTTACACTCTTACCATCCGGACGGACATATGTAACGCATTTACATCACTTTTTTATAATACATTTTTTGTCCTACCTGCCTAAACTCACGATTAAATATCCCTGCGATTAAATTAAATATTAATAAAAATTTAGAAAACTGTCGGTTAGAAAGATCTCCCGAGTCGGTATATTAAACGGTTCTCTCGTGCCAGCTTCCGCAAAGGTCTCGAAACTCGCCCGAGCGAGCGAACGAGACAGACGCATTGGGCAGTCCCGCGGCTCGGAGACTAGCAATGGCGCCGGGATTTTCAGCCCGTCTGGAGGGGAAGGTTGCACAAGCTGAGTCGACGTCGTTCTCGTCGTCGTCGTCGTCGTCGTCGAGGAAGACGACAACACGCCGTACACAGGGAGCAGCGTCGTCGACAACGGGCGTGCGCCGTGCACTCCCGAGGCTTTCGCAACGATCGACACGTTCCTCAACTCTACCCGTCGCGTTCTTTCTCCGTCCGCGCTCGACTCGTCCGTCCTGCTCTCCGCACGAGCGAGAAGGAAGATTCTACTACGCTTCGCTTATCGCGGTTTACGCTATAGTCCGCGACTGTGGACTACGTCACCGGGACCGAGCTGCGTACCGGCAGACACTACATACACACACATATATGGGGCATTTCACACCAAACCAGCAGTCCATTTTCTCGGAATTTTTCCAGATTTTTGTTCCCTTGAAGCCGCCTGTTTTAAAAATCAGAAAAAATGCTCACTTATTTCTATGATTTGAAATATGATTTTTAAGCACCGCGCGCCAGTACGATCTCAATATTTACTATTCTTTTTCGCAAGTTTTAAGTTGCTTTCATGTCGCAATTGAAATTTTAATTTTTTTGATCGGTCACAGCTTTCTCAAATATCAATGGATTTCAATTTTTATGAAGTTTTTGAAAATACCAGAAGGCCCAAATACAATTGATATCATAAAAAATATAATAGTAAATATTGTGTTCCAATTATCGTGTGCTGCTTAAAAATCATAGGAATCAGTGTGAATGTTTTCAGATTTTTAAAAGACGCCTTTTTGGAGTTGGTTTTCCGCGGATAAAAAAATGTGTGGTCAGTAACAACATCATACTACAAAAATTAATAAAATCATGCTGATGATTTGACGTGGAAGGTCCCATATGTATAGCAGGCGATGCTGTTCGCGAGTGTACGCGACTGGGCAAGAGCGGAGCGCCAGGAGCGCCGCTGGCGGCGGTGGCTCGTACTTTCGAAACAAGGCCACGACTCGACGCAACGACCGGTGACTAAGCCGCCCCGCGCAACACACAACTCCCGCCCCTCCCGGCCCCTCCACTCCCCTCGACCGCGGGCACGACGGCCACAGCAGCCGCCCGCCTACGTGCCTCGGCGTCGTTCGCGTGCGATCCCATGTATACGCCACACTCCCCACCCTCGCCCCTCTCGCCGCGCCTGCCCCGCGGCCACGATGAGGCCTCGCATGCATGCACACACGCGGTGTGCCACTGACACGCACGTATTTCGCATACCATACCGGTTTGTCTCTTTCCGTACTGTAAGGCTCATCAAAGGCACGGGGAACACCGAGTAACAATTGCTATTCTGGGACAACGGGGCAAAATCGTGCGCGATCGATCAATGAGAGATGTCAGCATACTTTTATTTTTGTTTATTTTATTTTATTTTTTTACGAATCGATGATTCGATTTTTTATATCCGGGGTGTCTTGTCATCGGGCGTGAGACGAGTCTTCCGGCAACGGACCAGCGAAACTTTGTTGTTTCGTCGCTATGAACTGAGGATCGAATGTTAAGACGTTAGTTTGAACTTAAGATGGCTTTTGAGATCGAAGTTTGGCCCGAACTTCATTGCGTGCTTGAGACTCGTCTCAAGTTCGAACAGAGGTCGGAACGCAAATTCGATGGTAGTTTGCGTTCGATCTTAAGTTTGAATTTGAGTTGAGACTTAATTGAGTTGAGATAGATCTTAGGCATGTAATTGAAGTTCGATCTCAAGAGCGATCTCAAGTTCAACTCACCGGCTTTAAATTCGACCTCAAGTTAACTTAATAACTTGCGACTATTGAATAATTTTGTTATAAATTAGAAAATTCGATTTTTTTAACTTATTGAAAATTGTATTCCTATTAGAGGAGTCAAAGGAACTCTTTGCTGTACCTGACAAGCAACGGCAACGAGAAGTTAGATAAAGCTTATTTTAAGCTTCGTTAAGTTTCATTTTATTTATTTTCCCAAGGATGACCCGTACAACTCTCGGATTCCGCGCGTGTCGCGCAGGACGCGCGTGCGAGCGTGTTTCCATCGGAATTGTCGATGCAGGAGTGCGGGGATCGGGCATGGTCAGTGGTAAAAACGCGACCGCCGAAAGAGTACAGGCCGGGGCGTTTATTTTTATTTTCTGTGATAACAAAAGTAAACGCAAAGCCGAGGCGACGCCGTATGCGAGAGAGAGAAACAGGGACAGAGCCTTGCGAGAGGATAGAGCGTATCTGAGTCGTCACGGAAAAATACCGGTCACATGTCCCGCCGGTGGTTGTGTGCTCTCCAGAGCTCTTCGCTTCGAGCGAAGCGTGCTTGACTGTGCCGTTTGCGTTGTATCTTCCCCTCCCCTCCCCGCGCCGCTCGTCGTCGTAACGTTCAAGCGCGCGCGCGCTCGACCGCCCAACTTCCCGCACCAGAGGGCGCTGCCGTAGTACGAGATTACTGGTTATACACACGGGACGCAGTAGTGGCGCTACTGATCGTCGATTGTCCCGCCGCTCGTCCCGCTTTTTCGTAGGTCGTGGTCGCCCGCAACTACGACGAAGCCGCAGCCCAATACGCGTATGACGTAGCCCTCGACCGGAAGTAGAGCGAGAGCCGTGCACACTCGGGAAAATTATCATGTCAGTGTACTAACATGCGAAGTTGCGAATCGTTCTATAAATAGTACTCTCGTTTATCTTCGTTTCGCGAAACAAACAAAGAAAAGGATAATTACATAATTAACGACCGATGGAGATTCACGCCGCGTGTATAGCGGACGAATTTGTCGGCGAATGAATGACGAAATAATTCACGTTATTCAACGTCTCGTACGTCGCAGTCGCGAGGCCGATAACAACAGTAACTCGACTCGAGGAAACGGATAATTGATGAAGCTGCGGAGCGGAAAAAAAATAAGAGTACCGCGGTTTGCACTGTAATCTAGGGAGATTCTACGGAATTTAGCGTTTCTTGTCCGCGCAGGGAAGGCGGAGGACGTAATGACCATATGACCGTCTCTCGTAGGTCGTGGTCGAAGCGACTAATAGCCGTGCCTCGTAACAGCGCTTATAACCGTGTATAGCTTCGAGTTCTGACCTATCGAGCCGGCACGTGCTTCGGGCTTGTTTCTCTCCCGCTCGGCCGCGCTCTCTCTCTTTTTCGCTCTAACCGTTCCGCCTCCGGAGCCTCTCGAGTAACCGCCGCGTCACACGCCGTGGAATATATATTCATAGGAAGAGAATCTAGCCGTT
Organism: Ichneumoninae sp. B BG-2022a; assembly: GCA_030522725.1. Lineage (NCBI taxonomy): Eukaryota > Metazoa > Arthropoda > Insecta > Hymenoptera > Ichneumonidae > Ichneumoninae sp. B BG-2022a. Next base: position 6,193 of record JAPYZD010004678.1, on the reverse strand, counting down.
CGCCCGGCGGACCGGTTATCGCCGCGCACCGAGCGCTCCGTCATGTCGTGACTGCGATGTTGCAAGGTTGAGAATTAGATCGCGAATGTAGTTCGATATTTTTTTTATCTTCTTTTTTTTTGGAACCATTTTAAGGAAGTAGCTGTTTCTGTAGCGGTCGATGGAATTCCTCGAATGTCTTCGTGGTACAAATATTGAAAATATATAAAGTAAATAAAGTAAATAAAGAAAGATATTATTATTTAATTTTGGCGTTTTATTGTCGTTGGGAAATTAACAAATGAAATTTAATCGCCATCCTCGAAATGGGAAATCGTTTGCACCTCCGAATGTGAAAAATCGGCACGCGCCTTCAAAAAATCGATTGTAGATTTTTATAGAAGCACTTTTTGTTGCTTTTCTTTTAACGCGCCTCTTATACCGATAAAATATAAATATTTTTTGCGTACTTTCGACTTCCACAGCGAGTGGCTTTAATCATAAATGTCGCAATATCTCGAAGCGTCGCACAATAGTTCCAACCGGAGGTGTGCCGTTTCTGCCGAGTTAGCCGTGAGCTCTTGCGTAAATCGAGCGTAGTAACCGAGGCGACTCGAATGAACGAGCTCTCGTGTCGCGGCTGTAGTAAAGCTCTCGACGACTACAAACGAATGGACGAGTGTGCGGAGCTCGCCTGACCTTTCCTTGACGTCGTCATCACCGAACGAAACCTCGCTTCTCGCTCGCTTGCTACACCCTATATACACATATATATGTATACAGGGTAGTATTACCCGCACGCGGGCGGAGTGGACGGGTTAGCTTGAACTTTGAAGGCTGGCATATATAACACCGGGCTAAACTTTCATTGCTAAGTACTCACGCATTAAGTTATATACCTATACACTGCCGTGTATTTTAGAACACGAAAGACCGTCTCTTCGATCCTGATAATGAAATACCATTGCAGCTAAGAAAAATTCAATTTAACATAAAATTGGCCGATTGTTTTTTTTTTATAAATACTTTTTGTACTCTTTTTCCGGAAATACACTTCCGGTTCGGAAATGAGGTTTTCAAACCGGAAGAGACATATTTCCGGTACGACGTAACTTCCGGTCTGGAAATTAGATTTTCAAGCCGATAGTGACATGTTTCCGGTATGACGTAACTTCTGGTCTAAAAATTAGATTTTCAAACCGGAAGTGATGCATTTCTCGTTTAACGTAACTTCTTATAAGAAAATGAGACTTTCAAGCCGTAGGTGACGTATTTTCGGTCGGATAATGGGATTCTCAAACGGAACTTGCGGTATTTCCGGTGAATCTCCCTTAACATAAATTTCCGGTTTCTCAATCCCATAGTTCAAAGCTCGATCGCGAAGCGCCCCGCAACAATCCACAAGTGTTTAAGACTGACGCCGCCTAAGTTTGAGAGGAATACATGAGAATTACAAACACTTCTCGATCTGAAAAAAATCAAGCATATGGAAGATGCTGATAAGATTGTTCGTCCATAATAATGATCCCAAAATGTTATTCGTTTCCTATACGTTAAAATTTGTTTAAAATCGTAATTTTCAGGTATTAGATAAAATTCTTAAAAAATTCATACGTATTCAGAAAAATTAACAAATCAATTTCGTAATAAAAAAAATTTCGTTGCCGGGTAATTTGTTGCACAATTTTTTTTGTCAGTAATTTGTTATGAACATTCTGAAATTATTATAATGCACAAACAATCTTTTCAGCACCTTTTATATGCTAGAATTTTTTCAGATCTTTTTTCTCATCGAGAAGTCTTTGTAATCTTTGTCTTTTTAGCTGGTAATAAATTCCTTAATAAATTCTAAAAACCTTAATAAATTCGAAGAAAAACGAAAAGTATAAAAATCGAATATCGCGAAGTTTGAAAAAATGTCCACCGAACAAACAGAAAAGCGGTCGAATATTCGCTACGACGCCGCGAACGATAACAACAATAAAGGACAGTAATGCGACTTCTGTGTATCGCTTAAACTGACCAGCTCGATCGAGCGTGCGTTAACACGTAGTTGAATCGTTTATTCAGCGGGCGCGCTCACGGCGATATTTAGAATTCCGTCAGGTTCTCTCGGTGGAGCGATTCGTGAAAAGCAATCGAGGCTTCCCATTCGTTTGCTACGCGTGCGATGGGACAAAGTGCGTGCCTGCGTGCGCGATCGTTCCGCAGCGCGCTGGCTCGCCTCGAGGAACGAAACGGAAAACTGTTAGGTCCGAGCGCGGCCTCGCCATTGCCGAGTCGACACGCGATTTCGTGTGTATCTCGAAACCCACGGCATTTCGCGATGCGCGGGACGACCCGACGAGGCAACGATCGGCCATTCCAGTCAGTCCGATGACTGACGAGAACGTGAGCGCGCTCGAGTCAAGGTTTCTAAAACAAAAGTCCGACATCGTCGGAGGTCCGTGCGGGCGAATATCTTCGCGCGCTGAATATTTAAACCCTCTTGCAACGAGAATCGTTATCCTTCCTCGTGTGGCAATTGGACTCGCTCGGCCCGCCAAGTAGCGCCAGAAACGAGGCTAAGAAGCAAAAATTCTATCAGATTTATTGAAATAAAAAGATTTTATTTTACGAATAAACAAATACAAATATTGGAGAATTTGTATTTTATTTGTTATTAAAAAATCTCTCGTTTAGTCGATAAAGCGCCAGGAAACGGGCAACACGAGCGAGAAATTCGATCAGATTTATTTTTCAAAAACAAAACAGTTTATTCGAAAAGTAAAAAAAAATACAAAAGCGAATGAAATGTTTATTTTATCTATTAAAGTAGTACTAGCGCAATGACTGACGCCGCCTAAGTTCGAGAGAAAAAAGACAAAGATTACAAACACTTCTAGATGAGAAAAAAATCTGAAAAAATTCTAGCATATAAAAGGTGCCGAAAAGATTGTTTGTGCATAATAATAATTGCAGAATGTTCGTAACAAATGACTGAAAAAAAAATTGTGCAACAAATTACCCGGCAAACGAATTTTTTTTTATTACGAAAATGATTTGTTAATTTTTCTGAATACGTATGACTTTTCTCAGAATTTTATCTAATACTTGAAAATTACGATTTTAAACAAATTTTAACATAAAGGAAACTTTATTTCAGATTCTTATCCGATCGACAAGTGTTTGTAATTCTCTTTTATTCCTCTCAAACTTAGGCGGCGTCAGTCATTGCGCTAGTACTACCTTAACTTAAATAAATGTCATATATTCGATAAAGCTTTAGAAATAAGGTTAACACGAGCAAAAAAATTCAATCAGATTTTATACATTCTTATATTTTTGTATCATGAAAGTACAAAAATACAAAAGTTTATCAAATTTTTGTGTTTTTCTTACACGTAAAAAATCTCGTTAATTCGATACAGCGACAGAAACAAGGGTGGCACATGCGAACAATTCGATCAGAATTACTTCCTAAAAAGAAAAAAAAATTGAAAAAGGAAAACGAAAAGTGTGTAATTTTTTTTTAGTTTTTTTAAACGAAAAAATCTCGTTAATTCGGCAAATCGTAACTAAGAATCTACAACTCAATTATTGTAATTAACGATATCCGAAGTTGCAAATGACGGTTTTAATATTGTATATTTTTGTTTAATTTTTAGGTGGCTATGTCGGTCCCTCAATTCCACTGGCACCGGCGAACGTGGCGACGAACGGAGGCGGCGGATCGCCGCTGCGTCCTAGGACGAGTCCTCCGCCGCCGCCGCCGCCTCCTCAGGAGGCCGGCGGAGGAAATCCGCAGTCCAATCATCATCAGGTCAGTCGGCATTGATTATTCATTTCCCGCTGAACAAAGAGGCAACGACGTCGATTCACTCGACTGCGGACGAAGAGCAGCACGCGATCGACGGTGTTTATTATTTTTTATTAATGACAAACACTCGAGTCGAACGCGCATGCGCGTCCCAACGGCGATAAATATTTTGCGGCACGCGCCGTTTCTCATTCGATATCGATCGTTTCTCACGCAAACGGTGCGCAGCATTCAGAGAAAAATAATAGTAATTAAGAGAGGAAAAAAATGAAACTTGTTTGATAATGGATCGTTTGAATTTTCATTAACAGGGTACTGCGAGCGGACCCTCGCCGATGGCCGCTCTAATGTCAGTCGCGGACACGCTGACGTCACCGGAACCGGTGCCGCAACCGCCGCAGAATCCGAGCCCAACGAGCAGAAGTCCACCGACGACCGCTTCGAACGCTCAACAGCGCAGCGTCTCGAGAGGCTCCCAACATAGCCCAAACAGTTCAGGTTTGCCACTTTCTTATCACTGCCATAGTAGATATTTAAAAAATATATATATATATATTTATATAATTTTTTTCATCCATAATTGATAGTCGAAGGATCGGATTTTTAAAAGTTAGTTTGAACTTAAGATCGAACTTGAGATCGAATTTGAGATCGAACCTGAGATCGAACCTGAGATCGAACCTGAGATCGAACCTGAGATCGAACCTGAGATCGAACCTGAGATCGAACTTGAGATCGAACCTGAGATCGAACTTGAGATCGAACTTGAGATCGAACTTCATTGGGTGCTTTAGATCTATCTTAAGTTCTAGCCTATGATCGACCCAAGTCCGAGCTTAAGATCGAACTCGAACGACAATCGAATTTGAGTTCCGACTTAAGTGCAAACTTAAGCCCGAAATCAAGTCAAACTGAGATTCATTCTTAAGTTCGTACGTGAGTAGATCTTAAGTTACCACAATGAAATTCGCGCCAAACATCGATCGTACATTCGATCTCAAGAGCGATCCAAAGTTCAAACTAACGTCTTAAAATACGACCCGAAGAATATTGGACCAAAAAAAATATATATATATATTTTTCGTCCATAATTGATAGCCGAAGAATATTGGACGAACGAATCTTATTTGAAAATTTTTTATCGCGACTTTGATTTGATTTGCATTTAATTGCAAGTAATTCTTTCGGTGGAGGTGCCGATGACTAAAGTTCCGTGTGTGACCCGGTTTCTCTCCGTCCAGTTTCAGGAAACGGCAGGAGATCCAGCGGCTCGAGCTCCAGACACGTGTCCTCGACGACCGTGATGACCTCGTCGGAAGGCGCTACCACTCAGGCGACGCCAGCTGGTACCGAACCGGTATCCGCGCCCGCTCTCAAGTGTACGCTCTGCCAGGGACGTCTCGAGGACACACACTTCGTTCAGTGTCCAAGCGTGCCCCATCACAAATTTTGCTTCCCGTGCAGCCGGGACAGCATCAAGAGGCAGGGTGCCGGATCGGAGGTGAGATTTTTTTTCTGTCCAAAAATCGAAGTTCGTAAATTTAATCGCCGATCGGATTTAAGATCGGGCCAAAGATCTTCGTAACTTCAAAATATTTCAAACACGTTTTAATGAAGTCCGAGACGGTTTTGTAATAGTACTTTGCGATACGTATAATATTCTCTACACCGCACTCGCATCGCCTAATATTTTATCTCACTCGGTGCGAAAATTGCAGTTTTACGCACGCGAATAGTGCAAACGCCAATTTTCACACCTTGTTAAATAATATTTACGATACTCTTGCGAAACACTTTTTTTTTTTAAATGAAAAACAAGTAAAGCGAACATTATACGCAGGTCATGAAGTAATCCACTTCACAGGCTTCGTGTAGTATTCTATTTCACTAGGTGCGAAAATGACAGTTTTACGCACGCGAAGAGTGCAAATGGCCAATTTTTAATACCTTGTGAAGTAAAATTTGGTACGTTTCCCCATGTGGAAAACGTTTTCTTAACGCGTGCGATTGCAAAACTCACCTTCGGCTCGTGCTGCAAACTCACGCTCGTCAGAAAAAGTTTGTCGCACGACTATCGCACCAAATTTTACTTCACCAGGTGTGAAAATGAGTAAAATGGCGTTTTACACACCTAGTGAAGTAAGATAAAAAACGAATTGTGGAGCTCACGGGCGTATACTTGATTAACGCAGAAAGCCCCGCAATTCGGTTTTTATTTTCTGGAACCGTTTCGGAGAAAAACATTGAAAATTTTAATTCCGTCGTGCGCGTTTAGCATGCCTTTAAGGTAGTACTAGCACAGTGACTGACGCCGCGTGAGTTCGAGAGAAAAAAGACAAAGATTACAAACACTTCTCGATGAGAAAAAAATCTGAAAAAATTCTAGCATATAAAAGGTGCTGAAAAGATTGTTTG